>NXFV01000911.1:0-181816 GCA_002803225.1 Gamarada debralockiae | reverse complement strand
CCTCAACCAATCCTGTGCCGCGAGCACTGACGGTGTACATCGATGCCTTGTTGTGTAGGAAGCCCTTCAAACCAGCCTCTAAATCCCTTCTTCTGCTCTTGTGCTAATTGGTTGCAACTAGGGGCGGCGCCAATGTCTGTGTCATCGATTGTGGATCTCAGACGGCCTGTCGAACGTCGTGTATCAATGCCGGCTTTATCAATGGATTCTGTACTACTGGGTATGTCTTTATTACTGCTCCTCTTCTCTTACATCTGCGTCGATCAAGACCAGTTAGAGGACCAGCTGACTCTTGTTACAGTGACAACCCTTGCGTTTGCAGCAACAGCGACGCTAGCAGCAGCTCGTAGGAGCCAGGAAGTGTATGATAGGGCATAGAGCATAGAAGATGGGGGGGAAGGGTAGGAGTTTAGAAATAGAAAGAAGATTGTACCAATTCAAGTTCTCTTTATGCGTGATGATTATGACGTGGGCTGGATGTCACATGAGCTCAGGTGCAGCGTTTAGGTAGTCACTTAAAAGGCCAGTGGGTTATATGACCTATGTAGGTGTTGGAAAGTATAGAAGGGAGAGGGGTGGAGTAGTAATAGTGTTTGTTCTGACGAGGGATGTTTAGCCCAAGGGAGCATAAGGGATTGGAAATAGATTAGTCATCTATGCAGCCATTGCCAGCGTAACCACATGCCTTAGACTTGTCATTTCCATAATATGTTCCTGTGACAGTACTACGTATTGGAGTCTACGTAGGAAATGCTGAAATGACAAAAATACTAAGCCAAAGAGAGTAATGTCGGACACCCAATCTCGAAGCGATCGGCCATCTATACTGTTGGTTGGAATTGCCTAATCAGGTATAGCCTGTATTTACCCCTCTTTTGTGATATAAGAGAGCTCTGCCCCTCCTTGTATTCCAGCTCCTTAGATATCAGCTAGGTCTAGAAATGCCACTATATTTCGCCCCCAAAATACAGCTCAACTGACATATACCTTCCAGTATCGAATCCAAACTGTCCATTATCCGCATCCCTCAGGTTACTCTCGAATCCAAGGCTATAAATGCCAATGTTGTCCCACGTCGTCGAAGAATTAGGATTAAAGGTTCCTCCTCTTTCATTTACGCAATCGTTGGTGCTTCCCTGTATTCCACACCCTTCCAGCAGCACCACTATCGTCGGAGCCGATGATGAACCTGGAAAGAAGCGAATGTTTTGCGCAGGTGTTCCGAGTAGCAACTCGGAACCTGACCACGGCCCATCGTTTCCCTCACTGCGAGACTGTCAGGTGCGTGTTTCATTATGTCGGTGGATATTCTCTCACAAATGTTAACTCGGCGATACGACGACAGGAGCTGGAATTTCGGACGCTCGCCTGTGCACGACTTGATCCTGCGATGGCCATGCGGCACTACTCGAAAATATCAAATAAAGAAGAAAGGCCTTGTTGGTAAGAAATACATTATTTCGTCGAGACACAGAAAACGAGGCAGGAAGTCTCCTGTTGACTAGAGAAGGAGGAAAGAAAAGAAGACCAAAACAATTCTAGAAAATCCGCGAAGACGACGGAAATAAGCATTTCTACCAAATGGGAGGGTCTAAAGCTACTTGATAAAGCCGCGCTTACATATACAGAGCCCGTACTTTCCGGTAAGCGTAAACGAGCTGCAAGTGTACGAGATGAAAGTCGAAGCCAAACCTAATTGTCCTCTCAAGGAAACCCAACAGCTGTAACTAGCGGTCAAGTTCCTGTCGCGGGTGGTCCTTCGTCTGTTTCCGGGGATATGTAGTCGTCTCGCAGATCGTTCTACCTGGATCGGCGATCACTGAAGCAGATACAACCTATTCTGTCGTATATCAGGTGGAGTGGTTTTGAATGCTGTTCCTGTTTCAACGGACCAGCCGTCGATTAGGTCGATGATTATATCGATCATGAACCTAGGCTCGAGTTCCCTAGCTAGTAGCTCGACGAGGAGAAGGTGCTACAACTACCGAAAAGCCTTCGGCGACGACGTCTCGGGGACCGTCACAGGTGACGAAGAATGCTGGTCGAGATTGATACTGAAATTTGAGCATACGGTTGCAGGGCCAGCTGCTGTTGTGGGTGGTTTTGTGAGTGTTTTGTGATTGCAATGATGCTGTATAAATAGAACGCTAAGGGGAAGAAAAGGGGCCATGTCTCAAGTAATGTATAAAGTACGAGTAAAAATTAAGATCCAACTTATCATTCGTTGAAGAAAACAGATCAATGTCTGTACTCTGTAATCTGAAATGAGGTGTGTTGTAGAAACAGGAATGATATATCAATTATTCAACTACTTTCCACGATCAGGAAAGGTCTTTCGATAAGTTCAACCCCATTGCTGCTATCCATCAAGTGCAATTGCTCAACTAGATTGAGTAAATCGGGCTTCTGGTTCTCTCGGAGAGGTCATTCCTGTTTTTGATCGCTGAAATGGATTCAGAGATTAATAAGTTATGTTCCAATAAATACCGTGCTTGTAATTGAAGTCATGAAGCGCTCCGATTCGCCTCACTCGGCTGAAGCAAATCCCACAAATTTCCCTCACAATCCTCAAATACCGCGACGGTCCCATATGTTTCCACTTTCGGCTCTCTGACAAACTTCACACCCATCTCCCTCATCCTCTCATAATCCCTCTGAAATTCATCTGTGTACAGAAACATGAAGACACGACCTCCAGTCTGTTTACCAATGCATGTTTCCTGCTCTGGTGTTGATGCCTGGGCAAGGAGAAGTCGGCACGACTTGGAGTTGGAGCTGGGAGGTGAGATGACTACCCAGCGTTTGTTTTGGTCGGGGATGAAGGTGTCTTCGATTAGTTCGAAGAAGAGTTTGGTGAGGAAGAAGGAGAGGGCAGAGTCGTAGGAGTGGACGAGGAGGGTAACGAGTCCCAAGGATTGCTTCATGGTTATGAAGGCGCAGAAATATGAATACGTTATGTATTTGGTCGAAGGCTTTGAGTGATTGGGTTGAAGTCTGCCCTTCGTAGTGAGGTCATCAAATATACATGCATAGCTTACAGACTTGACTAATAAGGGCGCAGTGTCAGATTTATAAGGCTTAGTGGGGTAGGGCAGGGTCACGTGGACGCTAGTAAATGAGCTTCGAAGAAGTGATTGTTCAGATGAACTTGACTTAAATTCTTATTCCAGTTCTACCGTCAGTAGAGCCTGTGTATATAGAGCGCTGTACAGCTCGTACATATGTACTTTCCGGCCGAGTCTGCAGAGCCTTGAGATATCGGGTCAGATATCAGGCCGGATCGGTACTAAAGATACCGATATTTCAGGCAATATTCCTGACACGCTTAATTGGTCACGTGCAAGAGCACTCGCCTCGGTTTCAGCCTCACTTCGTAAAATTAACCCAATAGGCTTCAAGCTCAAAGGTCAGGGGCGAGCATAAGGTAGCTTGCACCTGCATGTGCCAAGCATCCTAAACGCAATCCAAGGTCCTTATTCGATTGACTGCTTGCTGCGGAACAGGAAGATCATGGATGGCGGGTGGCGGAAGCGTTGATTGTCTGTTCCATTTCTGTTCTTTCTCATCTGCTCGGCCTCCCTCTTCGCCTCTTTTTTCTCCTTTCTCCCATTTCGCATTGTTTCCTTCCCGTGCAAGGTCGCTCGTTGTACTTTCTTCCGCCCATCTTTCCTTTTTTCTACCACAGCCATGAAACTCTACGATGTCGTCGTCCTGGGGTTTCTGAATCTGGTCGTTGCAATTCCAAGCCTTCCCTCAACGACAGACGCGCAATCAAGGCGCGTGGATGTTAGAGCCGTCACAACGACCGCTGCCCCACCTCTGAACACTGGACTTTGCGGTTGGTTGAGAGGCGATCCAGGTGAGCCTTCAATTTCTGAATTCCCCAGAGTTACTGACGAGAGTCTCCCCTTTCAGGTTCTCCATGGACATGTGCGATATCAGGAACATGCATAATCGATCCGAACCCAACGATAAACGCCGTAGGATGTTGTCCTTCCGCGGGATGTGCTCCTTTCCATACAGCGTGCATACCTGCTTCTCAAGCATGCGGATCGGCATGTCTGAGCAACACAGCTAATCTCATCTGGTGAGATGAACACTATTAATTAATAATTGTCCAAAAGATGGGGGCACTGATAGATTGTCTCTACAGTGGCACTGCTAACCCGCTCTGTGCAACTTACACATACCCGGGCAATTACTCGGAAGTGCGATGTACCTCGTCTTCGATATCCTCGCAATTCAATGTCGAATTCACATTCAGCGGATTTTCAACGCCCCTTCCATTGCCTCGACTGGTGACAACTCTCACAAGCTGTGACAGCACAGATCGTTGCCTGCCGGGCTTGGAGATCAAGACCCAGACCCCGAATCCTGCATCAACCACAGTAGGTTCTGCGGTTCCCTCAATTTGGCTGGACGAATCCGCTAATGTTGGACGCCCAGGATCAAACAAGCGGGATTTCGACTTCTCTTACGTCGAAATCGACATCCGCGACTTCGAGGAATAGATCGAGTAGTCACGCGCGGGCAATTGCTGGCGGTGTTGTCGCAGGCATTGCTGTGATAGCAATTGCTGCTGTTGCGATTATTTTCTTGTATTTCCGACAGAAGCGCGGTCCCAGAGACGGATCGCACTTCGTACCACAGAACAGCGCAACGCCAGAGAGGGACAAATACTATTCTCACGGGCCTGGAGCGGGAGAGGAGCTTGCTGAGATTCGAAATAAGTCCAAAGAGGGGATTAAGAACCCAGCAGTCCCTATCACGTCGGAGATGGATGCAACAGAGCAGCAACAAAGGCCGTTGATGGAGTTGGAAACCAACGAGAGGGAATTACGTCCATTGCGTCCGGCGGGGGAAAACATGCCGCAGCGCGTGGAGCTTTGAATTTTGTTGAATGGATTTTTGGCCGGGTAGAGCGTCCGATCCCTAGCGTTGGCGTCCAAGATTATAAAATATCCTCTTCTACATCCAACAACTAGTCTGCTTAATAGCCCTGCCCTGTCACGTTGGCTGAATCGCAGCCTCTCATCTCTATTGATCTGAGAATGGCCATCTCAATATAAAGCAGCGTAAGTTGCTGCTTGCAGAAATGGTCGCCGAGATATCCTCAATGTGTCCCCACATTTATTGAGATATCTGGACAATGTGGCTGAGTGTTGAAGATAGTTTGAGTTTCGTGATAGATCATAGCGGCCGGTGTTCGGGGAATACCTTTCAACGACTCATTTAGCGTCTCAGTTAGTCGCTATCAATGACTCTGGGATGAAGGATCTCACCGTTGAGCAATCAGTGTGCTTTGGAGGATACATTCCCAAGGCTGGGGATAATTGGTTTAAGGAAAGTTTGCGGCTTCGGTCGCTTGACAATGTCTCTCGGCTCCTTCTTAGCTCGTCTTGGCCATACCTTCTGGTAGAACATCCTCTCGATATGTCTCGGAAGCATTCTTCGTTGATTCTTAGGATTCGCCACGGTCCTGGCCAGTACGTTCCACATGCGCATCATGGACGTAACCTCATCGTGAGGAACAGCCTTGAGGTAATCAGCCACACGCTGGTCAAGCTCATAAAGATGTAAGCCAGGGGTGTACGACGACAAGCGTTGAAGAACCCATGTAGTCTCGTCTAGCAAATGCTTGGCTATCTACTTTTGAGTCCGGTCTTTGAAAACATCACAAGTGTAAGACTCCAATAACGCAGTCATAGGGTAAATAGTAGACTGGATAGCTAGCCGGAAAAGTTGAAATTTGAGTGAGGACACCTGGGGGATCTCATTCAAGAGTGGTGCTGCCATGATGCTACTCGGAAGGTAACGGGAACAATCTTCTTGTCGTCTATATTGCTCAAGTGTTTCTTTGTGTTTTGATGCAAAGGGACAAAAGAGAAAGCTCCCATCACCACCGCAGAGATCTGTAACGAATGTAACCCCTGTCGTCCTTGAAAGTACGGCTCGCTGGTCATTCTCATCTGTGATCTTAGATGATGCTTCGAAAATCTGGTCACGTAACCTTGACGGCATGTAGGATTTGGGAACCCAAGTAATTCAAGGAGTCCTGAGCTCCCAATCCGTTATGTGTAAATAAAACCGCGGAGTCGCAGTGTGGTCCGTGCTTGATTTCATCCAAAATTGAAACCACTCGAGTAGCTGGGGAACTCGTGATAAGGTTATATATTGGGCGGGTGTGGTCAACATCACCAACCTTGACCCGGAGCCGGAGGAGTGATCGTTGATTTTCTTGCGGACAGGCTCAACAGACCCTGTCAAATGAAGGGGCTTTGAATCTAATGCTTCTAGAGCCCTAAAAGACTCCAGGCGCCATTTTCATATCGCAATTTGATCAGGGAGGAATCTCCAAATCAAAATCATGCGATAAGCCAGAGTGTCCATCTACGATGAGTTCAACTGTTCGTGACCTGTCGCCAAAGGCAAGTGCACGGATAGGAGAATCCAGCAAAAAGTGTTATTGGAGGATGATTGGGCAATTGTTTAAGAACAAACAAGAGAAAGTTTGAAAGCTGGCCGGTATGCTCGCTGGAAGACTCGGGTTAGCTTTACATGTTTCAGAAACGGAAGGGAATGATAGACATAGTCTTAGTCAGAGACGAATCTTTACTCTCCAATGTTCTGCCTGAGAGCAACCAGTCGTTCCATATCTCAGTGACCTGGAAGAAGAAAATCGCAATTCCTCTGAGGCTATCATACATGTAGATCCGTCTACGGTCCTCTTCGTCCTCTGACTTTGAAGAAGACCTGGAGGCATGCCGGGGTTGATTGCTCACGTGGCCATTACGGTCTGGCTGAAGGGGCCTTCGTTTCGGTCTGCTTCGAAAAACACGAGCAGCATTTGTCACCTCCGATTTCGAAAAGGTCAGCATGATACGTTGCGGTGTCCCTGAGGAGAGGTCGAGAGTTGAGGAAATCGAGGTGCAAGCGAGATGTTAGTTTTTCTCGCTAACAATAGCGTGGGCTTTCGGTGTACAGTACCATACCAACATTGTCTCCCATGAGTGAAGCTCACCTTGCTTCCTTCAGCGCTTGCTTTGGGCTATAAAACCTCGAGTTTACGACCTCATTCTCATTTCTATTACAGGCCCTTTAATGAAGCTTTTCCTGCTGTTGCATTAATCGGGCATCTCTATCACGTGATACATTTTGGTCTCGGCGGCAGCATCTCAAATTTCTCGAAAGGAAAAAGTAATTTGAATAATAGTATTCCAGAGTTGTGACCGAGGAAAATGAAGCTTTATTCTCTATGTAAGCTTAGACGAGTCAACTTACGGTGCTCCCTGCCACAGGACTCCACCAACTCGAACTCCTACCCAGGGAACTGGAAACCCAGACTCTCCATTCAAGATGGTGATATTGAGACCAGAATGTCCAGCGTCAATTGCTGTACTAGCACCTCTGTCTCCCTCCAATTTTCTTGCATTGTGTACGGGGGGCCCTTGGTGCCTGACCGGCTGGCGTAGCTCTGAGCATTCGACAGCGCCAGCGGTTCACCCTCATGGTGAACAGAGTCTTCATCTCAACCCCCATCCCACAGTACCATTCCTCATGGAAGCTTGGAAATTCACTTTCTATTCATATCCCAATCTCATCAAGTCTTTCACGAAGGAAGGAATTGATTCGCAGCCGACCTCCACTTTCCGTTCGTCGCACCCTGTCCATCAACAATGTCAGCCCTCGGATCGAATCGAGCTTCTACCCAGACTTCTGCCTTTCCGTTTTTGTCCACAGTTTGTGGTAGCCGTGACACTTCTGCTTCGGCCCCTATTCCTTGCTTGCTGACATGCACATTATCTGAGGTTTGTTCTCTGGGGAGGATTGGCTCGCCGAACTTCGGCCCGAAGCTTGGACGAGAGGTGTATTCGTCTCGAGAGAGTATAGGCTCGGTCTGTAGTTCGGTGTAGATACCACCGGGTCCGGCAGGGGCGTTGTCTAAGGCGGTGTAAATTGGGAGTGAGGTTGTGGCAGTGAGGAATATTGACGCTGTCAAGAAGACATTAAGTGGAGAAAGTTTTGAAAGCATCTTGAATAGCTTTGGCTACTCTCCTTCTGTATGAGACTTCAAATCCTTTCTTTGAATTTCTTTGGTGTAATTATGAGTGGATAATGAGGTACCCATAGACCTGTTTATATCTTTCTCCATAGCTTGGGGAAGTATTTCACTCCCGCTGCGGCTTGAAGAGTATTCCATCTCATTCCCGAGGGATCTGTCACTTGAAAAGAGCCTCAAATATCCCTATAATGGCATCTTCTGGATCATTAAGAAAGGTGTGATCCTCCTCTGACGGGATTCCAGTGACTGTGACTGCGAAGGATTTCATAGGAAAAGAATTTCCACTTCGCAAAATTATTCCAGCTGACGTCCACCACCTGCGACTAACAGTTGGCCACAGAATATAGAAGAATAAAAGTGATAGTGGAAATGAAAGTATTGGAGGAGTTAGATTGCTGTATCCATCTCATGGCATAGTATTGAATTTATTCGTAAAAGAGGTCGAGAAATCCGCACAGAGATTTGGTGTCCAGGCCCCTCGCTTCTTGGCGGGCTGTGCTGGTTTCAGCGTTTGTCAGCCTTCCCTCCACTTCCTTACTTCATCCTGCCCCAAAATAGCCGTGGACATCAGCAACACTTTCCATGAAGAAATTCCCAATTCTACAACCAATTGACAAGTCTTCAACGCGAGAATAGGTCAAATTAGACACAGCCGATGTGACAACGCGACCAGCCTATCCACCAATTCTTCTACCAGCGCAAATTTGGACCCTCAGCCTTGTGATGTTCATTGTGATTTGATGGCCATTCTGGCGTAATGGTGGATGATCAAGACTATCTCTATAACTTGGGTTCGTAGGACAGTATTTATGAGCCTCCAATTGACTCTAGCTGACTGTCTTCCCTCGAACAGATAACTACAAGAAATACAACGCGATCGCGATTCCTTGACCATCGAGCCCAGTTGAGAAATACCAGGAATAACGATATGTCTCAATCTCACTCGCGCGGTCTTGCGTGTACCGAATAATCGTGTCAGCAATGCCCAAACTTAGTGAAATCGAATAATCCACGACGGTGTTGATGGGCGAGGCAGCGATTCTTTGATGCTCTCGCGGCATGGCATTGCCAAGGATGATGGTACTGCAAGGGAAGGACAGGTCCATACCCCAGGGCATGATGAGAACGGATACAAAAGTTTGCGCCCAGTATGTTTGCGAGACTGGAGCTGTGGCGATGAGGATCTGGCCTGTGAGGAAGCAACACATCTCTGCGAACATGATATGCGCGACCTTGACTTTCGAGAGAAAGAATCCGACCACGAGAGAAGCGCAGAATCCACTGACAGCTACGGGACTTTGCTGGGCAACCATGGACAGGAGACTGTGGCCTCGAATGTGTTGGAAAAGCTGGAACAGATAATACACCCCAATTCCAAAGGACGCCCAACCGCAAGCGATGATCGAGAGTGCGTATGTCTCTTCTTTGGAGAGAGACTTGATAAGGACGATTGGATATTCAGAGACATGGACTTCGATGTATAGGAAGGCCAAGAAGAAGAAAAATCCAACAATGAGGAGGATAAAGGCGTAAGGGACATTCCATCCAACGACAGCCACTTGGTTCCAGGCAAAGTTGAAGAGCAAGAGTTCGGAGACACTAGTGATCGTGCCCGCAAAGGTCGAACGAAGGCTTCGATTTCTCTAAGCCAGGATTGTGGTTGTCTACGGGCATGATAGGAAACTCGTTGCGGTATACGCGAAGCAAACTATACCAATCGTCCAGAAGGTCCATGGCCAAACGACAGTTTTCCGAAGATGGCACTGAAAAGGCCGCCCAATATCGCACCACCTATTTTCAACATCAGCTTTTGGTCTCTCAATCTAGAGAAAATAGTGACCTGGTGTAGAGGCTCCGAACAGAGCGAGACCAAGTTCTTTTACCTTCAAGCTACGGCCAGGGATAGCCAATGCGTTAGGGACCGTGAGCGAAGGTCCAATTCCCTGGAATTCTCGAGGCACTGAGAATAGAATGGAGCCCTAGAGACATTTTCTGTACACAGAAAACCCGGATACCAGAGACCAGACGCCGTACAATATTGTCACAATCAGGAAGATCTTTTGGTGGCTGAACATGTCGCCCAAACGACCTTTTCATAACCAATCAGGTTCATTTAAAGGATTAGAGGTAGCCTTTACTTACCTGATGGTAATATGAACGTCCCTACAGTCAAACTGAACGCAGCCAAATACCCACTCAACTTCCCTGGATCCTGCACTCCAAAGCTATCCCCGATGGCGTATATCAATGCTGGATTCTTATGATCAGAAGTCTGTATCACTTGCCACCATCCCCTGGGAGAACATACACAGTGCCATTCCCAAACCCGACAGCGCCAGCATCTGTGCCATGCAGATGGTGAAAATGAATGCGGTTTCATGAAGCTTCGACATCTGGAGCTCATGTCCCTGAGGCTTCCCTTCGACGGTCGTGAGATCCAATTCTGAGCGCAGGCTGGGAGGAAGTCAATTTTCGTCGACCCTATCGTCGGTATGTTTTTGGAGCCTCTGGAGACTCCATTTGCGCTGGATTGGTTTGTTGAAACTGCTCTAAACAATTATTTCGTCTTGTTTGCAGCATTATGCAGCTGGAGTTCTTACAACTGTCAACTCAATCCAGATCCTTCTTTTGTAAAGCTAAATGAAATCGTAATGGACGTGGAGTAATGGGTTCAAGCATGAATACAAACGTGCGAGAACCTTTCATTCATCTCGCCCGAGGCTCACCTCGCTCAGCTTGGATCGAGGTTGATCCGGTCGCATTCTTTTAAGACCTCATGGGAGACGATGCCTCCGGGCAACACCATCACGATCGATTAATCCGACATATCAAATAAAGGTGTTTTGCGATACGATTGTCATACGGACTATTTATATGTGCGCAGAAGCTGTGCATTCTCCCACATCCTTTAGATGAGGCCCAAGGAAGGGAAGAGCTTCCCTTAAAAATCAATCTTGAGTCTCATACTTCCTTCCCTTTCATGCCTTCCTCTCGATGCCCGCTCGCAAAATGGCTTCATTTGGTAATCTCAAACCGAACGGCTGGATCGTTCACAGGGTTCCCTCTGAGGCCCAGCAAAAGCCACAAATATGCTTATTTGGACTCATGCACGATGACAATTTCCCTTCACGCAGTGAGCTCAGCAACTCAAACTACCGTCGGCAGATCACCAGCGGTCCCAAGCTTTAACGTACACAGAGTTAGACTCCACCTTGTTTCTGGGCCCAAGGAGAATCGGACTACGCGCTCAAATGATAAGCTTCCCCACTGAACAATCCTAGATTTGGCATGCTCGAGGTGCTTTATCTGCTCCCCACATCATCAACTCGAGAATGGTGAAAGGTGAGAGAAAGAGGGGTTTTGTGACGACACTCCACGGGTTGGCTTGGTGAGGGATTTCAGGCCTTTTGCTCAAGGACCGATATCAACGTCTTCACCCAATTGACTCCTCGATTGTTGTGTGGTCAATTCACAGCACATGGGAATGGTAATATATTGCGTTCGAAGTTTGAAGACCTAAAAAATGTGTTTTCGAAAGTCGATCTCGAAGTCGAGAGAGGCACCAACACCACTTGCTCTAGAGCTCTCTCTCCTATCTCACCTTTTCGGCAAACAGTTGAATTGCAGCAGTTTAACAAATAGTTCAAATACGCGGCACTCATGAATATCCCCCTTCTGTTCCTTCCTCCCATCACCGCGTCTTTCCCCTCAATCAACTTCCCTTAATTTGATGAAGTGCAAGTACATAGCATTGTATACCGGTTAGAAGGTCACAATTGAGTTCGTGATTCGGGTCTACTGTAGTTAGAAAATCGTCATATATTCTTCGCAATACTTCACATACCTGTGATATGCGATGTAGTTCCGCGCTGAAGAGCCACCAAGAGTGCCCTCCTGCTATGTGAATGTTTGGATCCTCCACAAGGCGTAGGGCAACATCACTTCCAGCAGTCCCACCTCCAACGATCACATAATCGTAAGTCGCGTTGCCAGGAATTCCAAAGTTGTTCCCTTTTCTCCGCGTCGAATTGTCGTCTCTCCGAAGCTGACAAAAATTCCAGCGGCCTGTCCATGGGAGAGCCAATATAAGTATCGGTGCTTGGAAATCTCAAAAAGGCCCATTTCTGAACGCTCTCATTGAGGTCGTGACGTCATGTGACAATTTCTGGGTAGATCGTCCAAGTAGTTTCGAAGCTGGCAAGACCTTCACAAAGCCGCAGACTCGCGCAAGTTCCCACGGGTTTGCGATAGGGAATGTTCATAAATTGAACGCAGTGCTTTGAGCCAGTGATCCAGAGTGCTCTGCACAGCGTTCACGTGATCTTCCGATAGCTCTGTCACCTGAGAGTTGCCCATTTCTTCTCGCAAGCGTTGCTGCAAAGCTTCGTATGCCTCAATCATGAGCAATATTTGCAGCCCAGATGCTCTGTTTCCAGGTTCCGCAGGATGCTGACGATAAAGTGCTGTCGCCAAGTCGTTTGTCAGAAGATCCAGGCACAATTGCATTCCGATATCGTCTGCGGGTATTGACTCTGGCGGGGCCTCCTCTATCGTCGAAATATGGCCGTTCTGAAGAAATTTCATTGCATTTAGATCAGTGTTTGGAAAAGAGCATGAAGATGGTGAATTGGGAGACATCTCTGAATCGGATCCAAGAAGGGTCTCCGAATCCGATGACTGCCTTCTGTCTGAACGGCTTTCGAATGAGCCACAAAGAAACTCAGATCCTGGAGGCATGGGACCGATGAACAAGTTTTCGGTAAATAAGTTTTGAAGATTCCCTTGGTTCGAAGGGCTGGCTTTGTTAGGGAAGTCGTTGCCAACGAGATCTGGCGCAGCTAATTCCGGGGATTCCGCATTGACTGGGCGACTCTTGACAATATCGCGAAGACTATCATGGCATTTGATTCTTCTGAGGCCGTTCCGATGGGTATTTGAAGCCGTATCTTGGGGACATGGGGTGACGCCTCGAGATGGTAGTACGGCCTGGTACTGCTGGGCAAGTACTCTTGCCGCATCAAGGTCTCGTCCCATATCGAGGCATGTCTTATTCTCGAGCTGTCCAATTCGAAAGACGGGAGTTTTGGCTCTCGTTCTTCTGAGCTCTTCATGTTTCATCTCATTCTGGGAGTACAAGCTGATTGAGTCGTTCGAATGTTGCGATTTCATTGAAGGCTGACAGGCTGGGCGAGGCTGGGGTTCAGGATGGTCTCGATATTCCACGGTCGCATTGCTGTGATTGGGACGCAAAGTTAAATAGGATTGTGAGCGAGTAGTGTCCAGAAGATCAACACAAGAATAAAATGCTTCGAGAGGCGGCTCTTTCTTCAATCGGTTTCGCTCGCGGTGAGGCTTCTGTGCCTCGTCTGTCAAGTTTGGGAGCGCGGAAAAACAAGGTTGCCTCCCAAACAAATTAAATATTAGCGACGTCATGTCGTAGAATTGAGCGGAAATCATTCTGAATTCGATGTCTGATAAAAGGTTGAAAGCTGTAGCCACGAGTTAGAACAAACATAGACACGATTGGAGCTTTCTGTATCATCAGTCGAAGTTGAAGAGGGAATGAATGCTGGCTGGCAGGCAACGCCATGAAGGACCCTGTCATGTCACAAGTGAGAGATGATCTGATCGTTCACATCCGCAATCTTTGACCGCCAACCCTCAAGCCTCGTATTTCTGGAGGTTGGCTTCTTTCCGATTCACAAGGCTGGGAAGATGGTGTTGTGAACGGCCGAACCTGATTTGTTCGCACAGTGTGGAACCGTCTTCATGGCTGGAACCTACCAGCGCACTCTGACGCCATTTCGTGCCTTATTGCCTTGCCAATTGCTGGGCGCAACTGCCTTCGTATGCGATATGCTGACTGTGTTATTTCGTCGCCATGCATGAAAAGTGTGGTGTGTTCAAGGTTGTTCAGCTCCCGCCATTACTGTAAGACAAAGAGTGGCTAGGCGAAAGACGAGTCCCAACCACCTCTCTCGCCTGGACCCTCTTTTACGAGGCAGCATGGCAGCCTGGTCCTGGGTTTTCTCTGCACCCCAACAATTTCAATTTTCGTCGACACTTCCTAAACAAAAACCGTGAAGCTAGCTAAAGATTATGCTTAAAGAATAGAGCGCATGCTCTAACAAAACTCGCATCTTTTGGAGTATGGACTCCATACCCGTGATACCTTTTGTGATGACAAGCGACCAGAAGAGTTTAAGTCTGATCTTAGTCTTTCCTACTCTTCCTCAACTCTACGCTATTTCTATCCTTGTGTATATATGTTAAATAACCTGCAGCCATCTCAATTAATACTCGGTGAGGCAGTCGTACTCTGCACGAAGTGCGAGACGCACGTTTCACATGCAGTGGCTGCACGACATTTTTGCATACCAGCCTCTCAGAAAAGTCGTGCCGGGTGATTCGCACGCCCCTTCCGCAAGGCTGTTGGGACTGAGGCGAAGCCTATCACGAGTGGTATTCTATCTGGAACAGGGTTGTCAGATGCAAGCGCCTCGATCTTTTTAGTCAAAATTCCATGCTATCCTGATATCCTATTAACAGCTGATTTTGGTGGGTTCGCTGTTAATCGACCAACCGTTTTGCACCCGGGCGGAAGTCGCGTGTTCGAGTCCTCAGCAGGGGACGCGACTGAAAGGGAATGATGATCAGAGGATGATTATTTGACAAATTGGAAAGGTCCTGTCCCCAATAATTTTCATCCTTTCAGCGAGCCGCGAACAGCACGTTCTTTCCTCCCAGATTCCGATCACGTGGGAGGGAAGCAAAGGGCAGAAATATTCTCATCGCTATAAAATTTCAAACACCAGAGCCTATTCTCTGATAATGCGTCCCATTAGGAGTATTGAGGTACTGATTCCAAGCTGCACATCCATCCTCAATATTCTTTCCGACAGCTAAGTTAGGCTTGATATCATTTTTGCGAATGAAAAGAGATGTCGAGAGACCCTCGCTCGCATGCCAGGCAATATGGCAGTGAAGCAACCACACTCCCGGGTTGTCTGTGTAAAACGCAAGGATGGCATAGCCTCCTGCCCTCATCATGAAGGTATCGCGACGTGTAGGATTTGCAGTTTCAAGCTTGCTGACGTCTTCATCCCACTGACCATCTCCTGCTGCAAGGATGCGGAGATCGTTTCCGTGCATGTGAATCCTGTCACTGGTGAGTATGATTCATGCATAGTGTAGAAGAGTAACTTACGGATGCGGTTCATAGAAGTTATTCTGAAGATACCAGAAGGCCCAAGTATCTCGCTCATCAATCCCAATCAAGTTATCTTCTGGTGTGATCGTGCTATTGCCCTGTACAAGTCGTTGCAATATCGGATTTTCCCAATTGACGTTTTGGGTGGTGTTTCCTATACTCCATCGGAAAACACGGCCTTCTGTGTTTGATGTGACTTGGAACGGCGAGGCGATTGGCAGATGCCGCACGTCGAAATTCGATATATTTACTGGCTTGGCGGGAATTGGGATTGTTTTCTCTGCTGGTTCGTCAAGGCAGTCATCCTTTACTGGGGCGGCGGTGGTGGTAGGGAGTGCATTTCGAGCACCTTTGTATGAGATGATGGCATTCTGGATACCCTTTCCGTCATTGTTGTTGGTTACGCAGGACATTGGAAGAGCTCGTAACCAGTAGTTGTCGACGGTATTATTCGCAGCGACGATGGCATCGAATCGTTGACCTTTGACTTGTCAAATGATGAAACAACACATTCTCAAATAAATAGACATACCAACTCCAAGACTGATATACTGTGCGTAGTATGGCTGGACTGGTTGGAGGTCAATCGCAACGACTTGCATCATATGCCCATCTAATTCAATCTAGTCAGCGTGTGAAGTACTGAGTGGTCGATTGCCTTACCAAGTCCAACTTTGTAGAAGTTGTCGACGCCCACATTGATGAATCGCATCAGATGTTTCATTCCGGGCTCGAAGGTCATCTGCAGACGCTTTCCACCTCCCTGGGAGTTCACGTTCATTCCATTGAAAAGGATGTTGTCTGCCACATCAAGAAGAGGACCCTGCGTACTAATGATAGCATCTAGGGTGGTGCCACCACCATTGATACGATATCTGTACCGGTCAGCTTTCGAATAAAGGATGGATTCCAAAATACTTGCATTTCCGATACAGTAATTGGCCCCATATCAATATCATAACCTGCACTGGTAGGTCCGTGAATGACTATCGGACCAAGAACTCCGTCTCCATATTGAGCTGAAGAATGACTGTGGTACCACGAGGTTCCATAAGACGTAGCTTGCCACATATAGGTCCTTGTCTGACCTGGAGCAAGAGGACATTCTGTCAGTCCATTCACGCCATCAAAGTGGTTGCTTCCTTTCTGACGAACACCATGCCAGTGGAAGCTTGTACTGTGATATTCGTCAGTCAGGTTGATCATTTCGGAAGTCGGAATACAAACCCATTGTCCTGCAATTGATTATTGATGTTGACTTTGATCATGTCGCCCCAATCTGTTAAAAAATAAGAGAAGATCAGCCAGGGTAGCAAAGAACTTACTAGCTTCAATTGTCGGCCCAGGAAACTGGTTGTTGACAAGCAAACATGGCTTTGAGATGCCATCGGGAGCACATGTCGTATTAGTCAACGTGAAATCGTACTATGGCGGGAGGTGTCAGCCGTGAAATAGGTCCCCATTTGAACCTGAACAAGTTCTCTTACCTCGACAACCCTTGACGTGTTGGGCCATGTAGTCTCTGAGTCGGTCAAGATACTGAAATTGCCCCAGCATCCATTGGGAGATCCACCACATATACCTCCGCTACCCTGCGGGGGAATTGCAGGATCTCCCGAAGTCAAATTAGAGAATCCTGTTTGGCTCGGTCTTGTTGTTGTGGCCGTCCTTAAATTCGGGCTTTTGCTTGAACTCGACGTTGTATGTGACGTCGAGACTTTTCGTGAAGTGGAGAGTGCGCGTGGCGTCGAGGATGTGTGCAAAGTAGAGACCGTACATGAACTCGACATGGCTCGTGAGCTCGAGGTTGTATGTGAAAGAGAGATAGTCTGCGAAGAAGAATCTCTCGTGGACGTAACAAATTGTGCCAAGGCAGAAGGCCCCGCCAAAAACAGTAATATATTAGATAACTTCATTAGGAAGAGCCGTGGAACAAAACGCCAACTTGGGCACCTACTGACCTGCAGCGAGAACGAACCCACGATACAACAGGACGTAGAAAAGAGTGAATAAAAGGGAACAGAAATTATTTAATCCTCAGGAAACCCCACTACTCACTGTGTCTTCATAGTCTACTTCAGATTCAAGTACTTCTCATATTCGATTAATATTTTGAGGAAATGAGCTTCAAGGTTAATCCCTCTCTTTCCTTCTCCGATGCGATTTCGCACTCATGAGATGATACATTCGAAGCCGAGGTATTGAGTGCCAAAGCTGGATCGATAAAGCTCTTCAGTTCTTGACGACATCTTGGAACAATTTTGCCCGAGTACGATCGTATTGGTGTCTGAGGCCATGCCCTGCTTGTACACCTAGACGCTGAATCTGGCGTTGACGGTGATGCGATGTTTTGATACGAATTTCCGATGCGAAGGGATGGTGCCAAGAACAACAGCTTCTTCATCAGCCGAGGTGCATGCTGTAACCTTAATTTAGTTAAGTTTTGCGCGAATCGCTAGATCAGACTCATCGTTCCAGTGCCTGAGCAACAGAAGGGATGGCGCAGAACCTTGCTGAGGCAACGCCAAACCACTGGATTGTGACATATGTTTATTCTGAAGCTTAATCGCAACGACTTGCCTACTCCAGGAATGCTGGAAGTTGTAACTCTGTGGACATCGTAACCCGGCGTCCGGTACTGCCTAGTGATGATGTTTCAGACGCCGAGATCTATCGCACAGACCTCAGCAGGTTCTTGCCAGGCGAGGTCAATTGTTGATCACGATCTGAACTGCAATCATTTGCTACGTGCCCTAACTTGCACATCGACTTCATTCCGCGCTTTCAGATTTCCGTTTCAACTTGTCACGGGGTGAACTCGCAAGCAATATTTGGTCCGTACGTCGATACAAGGATGAAATTGATAAAGTGCCATCTATCCAGAAAGGCGATGTCCCATCCCGTGATTCCAGCTCCCTTTCCCCTTTTATATACCTCGTCGCTTGTTATTTTACAGTAGCACATAATTTGCACACTCAAAGCTCATCTTAAGATGAATCTCCAAATATCGAACTTCATTATCCTAGCGATATTACTCCTCTCAGCCATCGTTCAAAGCCGTCCACAACATACTACTCGGGCGGCGGGTAACAGAGCAGGTAGCCTCTGGGGTACCTACAAAGATGCACTCATCGAAGGCATTACCGTTGCAAATATAACGAAGACTGGTGTCGCAACGACATACGACTACGTCATCGTTGGTGCTGGACCGGGTGGGCTAACGCTTGCTATGCGCCTGACAGAAGACCCAAATATCCGGGTTGCGGTAGTTGAAAAGGGAACGCTCTCCACATCTTATCTCACATACCAACTAGGTGAACTAGCCACTTCCACGTTCGTCGACCCAACAAATCCAGCTTTGCTGCCGGGCATCGACTATATCGACATCACTGAGCCGATCAAGGCGAATGGATATCGACAGCACTACCCTCAGGGCAAAATGCTGGGAGGTTCGAGTGCCAGAGGATTCTCTGCGTAAGTGGAATAAATCAGCAGTGCGTTTTGGAGAGAAGGGGGTGCTGACTCCTCTCTTTGCAGCTACAGCAGGGCTTCAAAAGGAGCATATCAAAAATGGGCTGATACAGTTGGCGACCAGTCGTATACATGGGACAACTTCCTCCCATACCTCCAAAAGTCGGTGCAGTTCACTCCGCCAAATGTCACTCTCAGAGGAGCCAATACGAGCGACATTATGTTCGATACCAAAGCCTACTTGCCAAATGGGGGTCCGTTGCAAGTCAGCTTCGCCAATTTTGTTTCACCCCTAGCCACTTGGATGAAGATAGCATGGCAGGCATTGGGCGTGAAACCTGCAACCGGATTCAGCAGTGGCACGCTCAGTGGAGTACAGTACATGACCTTGAATGTCAATCCGCCTGATATGCATCGTTCATACGCGGATGCGATGTTTGAGGTCGCTCGAAATCGGACCAACCTGGTTGTCTTTGGTTATACTCAAGCCATTCAAGTTATGTTCGACAACAAGGTGGCCACGGGGATCATGGCGAATGATATCAACAATCAGACGTTCAAGCTGCAGGCTGCAAAGGAGGTCATCTCCTGTGCAGGAGTGTTTCGATCACCACAGCTATTGATGGTCTCCGGCATTGGACCCGCTGCTACCCTGATGAATTTCAGTATTCCTGTGATAGCTGATAGACCAGGTGTAGGACAGAACTTACAGGATCAATCGTTCGTAGGCATCACATACGAGGTCAATTTCAACACCACCAGCCAGATATTCAACACGCAGTTCTCCGATTATGTCAACAACACATTGTTTCCACAGGGCCTTGGTGTCCTCACTGACGCACTCGATCTCGCCGTCTTTGAGGGCGTACCAGCTGCGTTCAATTCCTCCCTCTCAGCAAGCACTCAGCAGGCCCTCGCTCAATACCCAGCGGACTGGCCAGTTTTTCAGTATCTCCCAGTCAACAGCGACCTTCTCATATTCCGCACGATAGAATCAAAACCACCTATTGGCACGACGGTTTCACCGAATTACGGCTCCCTCGCTTGCTCTCTCTCCAGCCCATTATCCCGTGGCAGCGTCTCACTTCGTTCGGCAAGCAACGTCGACTTGCCCGTCGTCGACATAGGTTACTTGAACGACGAGCGTGACATTGAATTGCTCACACTCGCATTCAAGCGAGGACGGGAGGCGTGGACAAGGCCAGAAATAAAGGAGGCTTTAATTGGGAAGGAGTACTGGCCGGGATATGACCTCGTTCCGGACAACGACGACGAGGCGATACGGAATCATGTCATTAATCAGGTTATGCCGATCTGGGAAGCGACGGCTACTTGTGCCATGGGGATGATCAATGATACCAATGCTGTTGTCGATTCCCGTGCTCGAGTTATTGGCGTTTCGGGTCTACGGGTAGTCGATGCCAGCGCGTTTCCGTTTTCGCTCCCAGGTCATCCTGGGGCAACTGTCTTCGGATTGGCGGAGAGAGTGGCCGATTGGATAAAAGAGGATTTTGCTGCTGGGGAGTGAGGCTCTGTCTGTGATTTCTTTGGGATGAAAACGGTGTTCAGGGGCTAGGAGCAATGGACGTAAAAAATCGAGATACCTTCGTATTATGGAATTTAGATCAGGCTCATCAATACGTATGATGATGAAAACTGCCGTTACGGACTTTCTGGCAGATCGCTGCTCTATCAATAAATTGCCAAAGCATTCGCAAGACTTCCAATGCCTCCTGCGAATGGATTAATCACTTGAAGCAATGAACATAGACAACAAGACTCAGCAGGGACGTTCATAGGAGAATTCATGAAAAAGAGACCACTGTTTCTTCTCTTTACATTGTTTTGTAAGTACCTCAAGATCGAACATCTCTCCAATCATGACACCCTACAAAGTGATCAAGTATTCGTGCTGTCATCGTCAGTTCTGGTATATGTCGGTAGCAAAACTCCCTTACCAGTGTCCAGTCTTTCCCTTGCCATACTTCAAATGACGGCGAATCACCCCCAACGGCGGCAAAATGGCTATATCCGAATTAACAAGCGTCCACAACATTCTCACAAAAGTCCATACTTATCGTGCAGCCAAGTCTTCATCTCTTCACAAGGCTCCACACCAGCGAGAGTTGCATTTTCGACACCAGCAGCCAGTAATCTGTCTAGATTCTCTTTCTCTAATTCATGATATCGTGCTGTGTAGCCAGTTCTCACCAGCAGAATGTCTCCAGTCTCAAATTTCCACCCCTCGTTCCTTGCAACCTCCTTCAAGTCACTCAGTGATTTCATGTGAAGTCAAAGGGTCGCGGAACCTCCCAATCTTTTGAGCCCATGAATAAACGTCGAGGAGAATGCCTTGTCCAACAATGCCGTGCTTCGATACCGGTTGCATACCGCATCGCGTTCCTTAGCCATGTCAATCTTATATACTACACTGGCAATGCCATGAGCCACTAGCCATTCAAAACTGCCTCTGGATCCAAATTGTTATACAACTTTTATTGTCCCAAGTGTCCGAAATGTCGAAACCCATCCCATTGACTGCCGACTGAATGTTCATGTCCAATCAATCGTCAAATACGTATTCGCTCACGGGTACATGTGCGATTCGGTGTTTGCATGGAGGGGGGCCAAAGGCGAGGTTCTTGGGAAGTTTGATAGACCAACTGGATTTCGAATGCGATGTCAGTATTGTGCCCCGAAATTTGAACATGGATATACTGGCTTTAAAGATACAACTGGACCATCAAGGAATTCCTTTCTTTTGCTGATTGAGCCCGTTCTGGCGTCAAGAGATTGATTCTACCGAGCTACAGATGAACCAAATCCGCCTAATATGAAGCCTATGCCATCTTCGAATTCGCTTACCTCATCATCTTCTCCCCAATCCAAGCTCTCTCTGGGGGCACGTCCTTGGTATTGTAAGCTCTCAATTCCTCCAATGTTGGGTGGCCATTGGAAATTTCGCCTTGACAACGTCCATTTTCAGCGCGGCGTTCGATAGCAGAACCTCTCAGTGGCAGAAGACGCTCGAAATCGGAAAATCAAAGTAAGAACCAGTGCGCAAGCTCATAGAGTTCCGCTGTTCGGTGTAGGAGCGTTATCCATGGTGCTGGACAAAGCGGAATTCAAATCCCACTTCAAGCCATTGCTTTACCCCATCATGCGGGCCAAGATGGAGCCACAGAAGAATTAGTTTGTTTTTGGTCTACTCGGGATATGCCAAAAAAATGTCTTCGGAATTAACGGTCGTATGAGCCATCCGTGGAATTCGAATGCCCATGTCCTTGAATTCCGCCGTAGATTGCGCTTGACTCTGCCTAGGATTCACATCAAGGAGAGTGGTAGAGAACGCCCGAGCTTGCGGAATGTCAATATCTAAGATCTTGTCGAAATTCGTCGACCTCACATACTTGGGATACGGGATATATGAAATGAGGAATAAATATATGAAAGAAAAACAAACCTGGGTACGAAGTAGGCACCCAATTTTTAGGAGTGACATGACCTACCTTTTCCACTCGAAGGCTCGCTCACCTGCTTGCGCAACCAGGGCGGAACTAACCTCAAGTGTAACAACTCTGCATGGGCACATAGCATGTCTCCATGACGCATTGTGAGGGAGAATCGTTCGCTGCGTGGCGTTGTGTGGAGGACTGAGACTTATAGGTATTATTGACCTTCGCCATATCGTCATGAACAGGTGCCTTGAATTTCCCCACCCGCTATATCTTCTGTATAGGGCTCATGTCGTATAATCTGCCACGTGTGGGAAATATGAGAAGTTGCGTCCCGTCCTGGAAAGAGACCATGCTGGTGGTGGTGGATGGAGACTTCTTGTTCTGTTTCACCCATGTCAATCAGTAAAGGAGCCTCCTGAACATTCAATTAGTGCTGCAGATCTTACAGATGACACATTTCACTCCTAGAGTTCCTTCATCACTTGGTTTGCTTGTATTGGAAGCTATGCTAGCGAGGCAACACGTCTAATCAACTGAGTACTAGACGACCGTACAGTCGCTAGCGAAATCGGGCTTCCGCCTTGAACAGTTTGAAAATTAAACTAAGCCACGACGCTAGCTTCTTCACCCCCTGCAATGCACCCCGCGATGTGACATGTGCGCCAAGCTAACTTTGTCCATGTTGCCTGACGACAACCTCACTGTTGGAACGAGTAATCAGTGACTCGGGTTTCTCGGTGCTGACTGGACACATAGCGTCACATGCCATCACATGGCGTAACAGTGTGACGCGTCCCATGAAGTCATAGGGAGGATTCCTGTCTATAAGTACAGACTGCTGCACTTGGTTTGTTCATGAGAATCTCCAGCATCTTCAGTATTTCCAGTATCTTTATACCTTAATAATCCAATCACATTCTCCTACCCTTTTCGTCTATCACGTGACCATATTGCAAGACTCACCCACTAAGACTGAACGTTAACTCCTCAGCTACGTTATACACAAGTTTGAACAATCGCCTTCCCGTTTTGCGCGCTCGAGATTCTTTGCCCCTCTCTTAGTTATCTCAAATTCGGCCTGAATAATGCGTCTTTTAGAATGCAAGAGCGTTGGCGAGCTCAGCCTGACCAAGGACTTCGTTGGCGACGATATTCCCGAATATGCGATACTTTCGCACACATGGGGAGCGGACACAGAGGAGGTCGTCTTTCAAGACCTAATATATGGCACTGGCAAGGGCAAGCCTGGCTATAAGAAGATCTGCTTCTGCGCAGAACAAGCTAGACGCGATGGCTTACAATACTTTTGGGTGGATACTTGTTGCATCAATAAATCAAGCAGTGCCGTGCTATCGGAAGCTATTATCTCTATGCTTCGCTGGTACCATAATGCGGCTAAATGCTATGTATATCTCTCAGATATTTCGCGACTTGCCTTTCATGTTAACGACAAGTGTGATCAGCTACCTTGGGAAGCGGCCTTTCGGAAAAGCAGATGGTTTACTCGGGGTTGGACCCTTCAAGAACTTCTTGCTCCGGCATCTGTTGAATTTTTCTCTCAGGATTGGGAACAACTAGGCGACAAGAAATCGCTAGAGCGATACATTCACGAGATAACTGGAATTCCTGTCAAGGCTCTTCAAGGAAGTCCTCTGTCCAATTTCAATGTAACCGAGCGACTCCTTTGGGTAGAAAAACGAGACACTAGACGTGAAGAAGCCAAGGCGTACTCGCTTCTAGGCATTTTTAATATCCAAATGCCACTTCTTTATGGAGTAGGGAGAGAGCAAGCATTCAGACGGCTCCGGAAGGAAATCGACGAGCCTTTAAAGAGTAAGCACACCACTCTGGTTAATATCCAATACGGCAGTCAAAGCTAGCGCTAACCGGCAGCTCAGGACTCGACAATGATCTAATTCATCGTCTACCGTACGCTACTGAGGGACCATTCAATTCGTATGCGAAGCAGCACTCATCCTCTTGCCTCCCTAATACTCGCGTCGAGCTTCTTCGAGAGATATATAATTGGGCTGATGGACAAGACGAGCAGTGCATCTTCTGGCTAAACGGCTTGGCTGGCACAGGAAAGTCTACGATTGCCCGCACTATCGCCAGAGAGTGCTTTGAGCGGGGGCGTCTCGGGGCAAGCTTCTTCTTCTCAAGGGGCGGCGGAGATGTTAGCCATGCTGGCAAGTTCTCTACAAGTATTGCCGTGCAGCTTGCTAATAACATACCGCCTCTCCAAAGCTATATTTGTGAAGCTATTATGAAGCGTAATGATATTGCGACCCAGTCTCTCCGCGACCAGTGGCGTCAGCTTGTCCTGCATCCGCTTTCTAAGTTAAACAGCAACTCCCGTTGGCCCTCGTATGTTCTTGTAGTTGATGCACTTGATGGATGCGACGGCGACAACAATATTCGCATCATTCTACAACTTTTGGCTGAAGCTCGAATTTTGAGGACGGTCCGGCTACGGGCCTTCCTAACGAGTAGATCTGAAATTCCTATTCGATATGGCTTCGATCAAATGTCAGAGACTGAACACCGGGACTTTATACTGCACAGCATATCTCCACCTATTATAGATCACGACATCTCTATTTTCCTAGAACACCATCTGAGACTTATTGGGCAGGAACGCTCTCTAGATACTAGCTGGCCGGGTGAACAGGTCATCAAGCGTCTGGTCCAGAATGCAAGTGGCTCATTCATATGGGCTGCAACTGCCTGCCGGTTTATTCGCGCAGGGATATTTGCTGAGGAAAGAATACGCATGCTTCTTGAGGGCAGCATCGCTACTACCGCACCAGAAGAGCACCTTAATGAGATCTATACTACTGTCCTCAAGAACTCTATGTACCCGATAACCCGGAACAAGAGAAAGAAAGGTTGTATAGCATGCTGAAGCATATTCTTGGAAGTATAGTGGTTCTCTTCTCTCCTCTTTCAACAGGCTCTTTAAGCAGATTACTCCATGTGACGAAACAGGTGTTTAATCAGACGCTGAAGGATCTTCATGCTATTCTGAATATTTCAAAGGATCAAACCCACCCTCTCTGTCTACATCATCCTTCATTTCGCGACTTCCTCCTTGATAGAGATAGGTGCGGTGATTCAAACTTCTGGGTGGACGAGAAGCAAGCGCATCGGACGTTAGCCGATAACTGCGTACGGTTTATGTCGATCTCGCTCAAGCAAGACATCTGCCATCTGGGCGCTCCCGGTGTGTTTGTAACTGATGTAGAGAGGAGTCGAGTGGAGCAATACATCTCTCCTGAGGTTCGATATGCCTGTCTATACTGGGTTGAGCATCTTCAAAAGAGTGGTATCCAGCTGCATGACAACGACCACGTCCATCAGTTCTTGCAGATGCATCTGCTTCATTGGCTTGAGGCTCTCACTTGATCGGAAAGTTATCTGATAGTGTCAGCATGATGACCGCATTAGAGTTTATGGCGGTAAGCGATCCTGCGGGCCGGCACCCCTTGGTTCTGTACTAACATAAGCGATTTTAAGCGGGACAAGAACTCTCATTTACAAGCCTTTATCCATAATGCACGGCGTTTCGTACTTTATCACCGGAGAGGCATTGAAGACGCTCCCCTCCAGTTATACTCTGCTGCTCTTGTCTTCGCACCAAAGACGAGTGCAGTCCGGAAGCAGTTCTTGGGTCAGCTACCCAAGTGGATTCATCACCTCCCAGACGTGGAAGAGGATTGGTCTTCTGCCGTACAAACGTTTGAGGGTCATTTAGGTTCCGTCTACTCAGTGGTGTTTTCCCCGGACAGCCAGCTGCTTGCGTCTGCATCGGACAAAACAGTCAGGATCTGGGACTTGACAACCGGAGCGTTTTCTATTGCTCTTGACGGTCATTCCCATTGGGTCTGGGCGGTGGCCTTTTCGCCGGACGGGCAGCTCCTTGCCTCTGCATCAGAAGACAAGACTGTCAGGCTCTGGGATTTGGCTACAGGAGCAATCCGCAACATCCTTGAAGGTCATTCAGAAGCAGCTGAGACAGTGGTCTTTTCACCTGATGGACAGCTACTTCTTTCTGCATCAGAGGAGGACACCACAATCAAGCTGTGGGATCCAAGCACGGGAATGGCCCGCGCTACGCTTGGAGGCTACTACCATGGTCCTATTGTGATTTCACCAAATAGCCGGTTCCTTGCCTTCAAATGTGCAGGCAGTATCAGACTATGGGATGTAAAGACCGGAGCACTGCGCGATACTCCCAACGGTTACTCTGAAAATGTTGAGGCATTGGCCTTTTCACCAGAAGGTCAGTACCTTGCCTCGGCGTCTGAAGATAAAACAGTTAGACTCTGGAATGCAATAACAGGAGCGATGCACACTATTTTTGAGGGTCATTCAGATAGTGTCCTTGCGGTGGCCTTTTCACCAGATGGGCAGTTCCTTACCTCTGCATCAAAAGATGGAACAGCCAGACTCTGGGATTCAGAGACGGGAGCGTTATGGCACACTTTCAAGGGCCATCTAAATCGGGTCTTCAGCGTGGCTTTTTCACCAAGTGATGAGCTCTTTGCTTCAGCATCTCTCGATACCACCGTTAGGCTTTGGAGTGTAAAGGCTCTAGCGTTGGTTTATACTCTTAACGGTCATTCAAGCTCAGTCTTCAACATAGCCTTCTCATCTGACGGCCAAATCCTTGCTTCCGCATCTGACGACAAAACTGTTAAGCTTTGGCATGTAGAAACAGGAGTGTTACGCCACATTCTCAGAGGCCATTTAAGACAGGTCACGGCAGTGGCTTTTTCACCTAACGGACACCTTCTTATCTCCGGATCAAGTGATGGGTCAGCAAAGCTTTGGAATTTAGCTACGGGAGTGTTGTGCAACACATTTGAGACCAATCCAGGTTCTATTGGAGCAGTGGCCGTTTCATATAACAGCAAGCTCTTTGCCTCAGTATCTTGGACACATTTTTACTACATAGCCATGCTCTGGAGCACTGAAACAAAAGAGGCAGTTCAGACAATACCTGTCTCAGAAGAAATTCACCAGCTCTCCTTTTCTTTGGATGGTTCATACCTCAAGACAGATCGTGGTGCACTGAAGCTAAGTCTGGGTAACTTCATTGGCAAATCGGCATCTGATACATCATACTTTTGTATCAGAGAGCAATGGATTGCTTTTGGAACGGAAATACAATTGTGGCTTCCTTCCGATTACCGAGCGATATGTTGGGCAGTCCACGATAACATCATTGTCTTAGGCCATGCTTCCAGTCGAATCTCTCTAATCAAATTGGGCTTGACCCCATGTGCAATTTATTGTGACAATAATATGAATTGATAGGAGATTCACACTACCTGATAGAAATATCAGTAGTGTTTAATTTACAATTGGCGATCTTTGCAGCTGATATTGAAGTATGAGAACGATGGAAGGCACGCCATATCCTCGATATATGCATTGACGAAATGGCGCGGCTTGTGACAGCGACAATGGTTGATGATTATTTTTGGTTTCAAGATGGACAACAAGCGGTAAGATACAGAAACAGGATCCAGATTCACTGATTGGCTAATTCTACCGTTCTAGCCGTTGCTTTGGACAGCAACCGTGATTTCACGACCCTCGTGGCCCTCCCAAGGAGAAACCTTCCCAACAACGTTCTCCCTCGCCCAAATCACCCCTTCCATATGCCATCATTCCAAACCCAGAAAGAACCGCGACTCCCATGAAGCTTGTGTGGTGTTATATACCCTCTGCTGGACAAGTGCCTATTGCGTGTTCTGTAAATTATTTGGTGTCATGTCACTTGATCGAGGATCGGAACTCTGTCTTAAGTTGGACGGAAGGTGCTGGCTAAGCAGATGCTCTCCCAGACCCACACAATTGTTTGTGCTTTGAGTTTAATTTGATGTACAGTACTATGGATAACGTTACTGCATCTGAGATCTGAGTGGTTCGATTGAAGCTGTATTGAGGTAGTAAAACCCTGAGGAGTTGCTGCTGGCTTGCACGAACGCTTCACTGCAGCCACCTTCCTCCTATGCTGACCACCGCCCGTGTTCGCTCCCTAGCATAATCCCATCTGGCACTATGACCGGAGCCGCGCGTGAACTGTCAGGCCCGAAGGACGATCCGAGATCGAGTCGCAGTCGCTTTCGAGGTTGCCGTCGCGGCTCGCAAATCCATCGTCCTACTAGCCACACTGTTAGCATGGTCGGTTGGCAGCCGCAGTATTTGAACCTGCCAGCGCTGTCTTCCTCTGCTCTGGCCATGAGTAGAGATGCGTAGCAGGTGCCCACCAGAGAGGCAGTGCCAACTACCGCCCGGTAACGATTATTTCTGCGGCCTTTACCTGATCTCTTTCATTAATCGTCTCTGAGCTCAAATCACGTTCCTACCATTCATTCGACTGCCCGCCAGGGCCAGTAGCAGAGATCGAGGCATCGCGACTTCATTCGAGGAAAATTATTGGACAACAGCCTTCATAAGTGCCGAAGCTAAAGATCATCTAGAGCATCATTACGGCATTGGTTCCTGATCTGATCTCTTGAACGATAAACTGGAAGGCCCGAAGATAATATTTCCCCTCATATCACCCACTATTCCCTGTACTTTTCTAAAGGCGTGTCTTCCACGTTCGGTCGCACTCGCTGGGCTTTTTAGGAGAGGGGAAAGCTTCTCGGCCGAGTCCGGATGATCGTCTGTTGTTCGAGAATTTGAAGGGTGAGTTACCCCGCATCCCGCTTCGGTCCGTCTGGACTTTGTTTAGGAGGGTAGGGATATGCGCTCGAATCACTTGATAGAGTTTGGATTTGGTCTAAACAGATCTTGCATTCCACCACTCGGTCAGTCGATGATCTCACTGCAAATACACCAACAGTGCCTCCGTAGCCTTCACCGTGAACGTAGCTTGTCCACCACTCACAGCTGTAGTTTCAAACGTCTCAGTCCCACCAATTGCACAAGTAACATTTGCAAACAGCTGTCCCCCAAATGTGGGATTACTGCCCTCATCCACTCTGCTCAGCGCACTCGCAGCCGTCAACCTCTTCGCCTTCACACTTGTCGCAGTCAAGCCAGTCAACACAAAGCTCTCGCTGCCTCTCGTTCCTGTCCCGTTGAAATAATCTGAGTTATACAACAGTGCTCTCAACGGCTTTTTCGCGGAGTCGTAGACGACGTAGACGGCATAGTCCGTAGTTCCTGCGTCGAGGGCAGAGATGTAAGAACCTCCTGCCATAGCTGCGGTTGCTGCATAGGCCCCGTAGTAGGGAGCTCCCATGTCGTAGCGTCCCCACCAGCAATAATAACAGGCTCCAATCGTGCCATGGTGGAAATAGCTGCGTTTGATGTTCGAGGCTGCTGCTCGTAGGACGTAATCCATCGTCCAGAGGGCGGCGCCAAAGCATGGGCTGACCGTTGCTGCTCCACCACCAGAGACTGTCATCGTCAATTTCAATTCTATCCAAATTATGGAGCATCACATACCAGAGTTTGTCTCTCCTAGAACGTACTCTTTCCCCGCCCCAGTGGCAGCCGTAACATCTGCATCGAAAATCGCAACATTACTCACAATATCACTATGGGACATAAGTGCCTCCAATGTACCACCCGGATAATTATGATGCGCATAATCATGGACATAGGACATCGCAGTGGCGTTTTCCGTCGCGATGAGTTCGGCAGCTCCCCAAGTTGGCGGGGCAGAATTGGAGTTCCCTGCTTGGATTATGAGTTTCGTGTTCAATGCTTCGCCAACAAGAATATCCCAGTTATCTTGAGACTGGGCATCGACTGCGGGAGTCCAAGAAGCGGCAGCGAGGGCAATTGGTTGGTCATCGCCGACCCAGTCTGTGAAGTGTAAGTGGCTGCATGATATGTGCTTGTGGAATCTTACATTCAGGTTCATTGCCAAGTTCGATGGCTAGAAGATTGCTCATCTTGGATTTAGCGACCTTTGCGGCTGCAATTGTATTCGTGATATTGTCATGGCCACGATCGAGACCTGCCATTGCATGAGATCATACACACACGTGCCATAGATTCAACATACCTAGCACAACTGTCCCCGCATACGTTGAAGCCAGGGTCATAAAAGATGAGCCAAATGTAAGGGCTGCCGGCGCATCGGTTGAAGCAGCGACTGTGTATACAACGTATGCTGATGTCGAGGGATCATACGTTGCACGGTCTCTGGAACTTTGTCAGGAACGGAGTAGCAATATAGCACTTGGGTGACTCACTGAGTTGTGCCACCAATTCGTATTGGAGGCCATATTCCTGTCAAGGCTTCGAAGTTCTTCAGACATGGGCTTGTTGCAGTAACGTTTGTGAAGTAGGATGGAAATGCGAAGAACTCGAATCTGATTGCAGTCAGAAGTCAGAACTCACCGTGTGAATTTTGACTGGAAATCTTACGATACCCCTACTGGAGCTGGATCCAATGCTGCTGCTCCCGATGGAGCGGAAGTAGGAATTGTGTAAGCAGCATTGGATCTCCTAATTAGGGTAAGGAGAAACAGCCAGAGAACTTGATGAACAGAGACAAACATTACGGAATGCTGGTGAGGAATTGGATATATCAGACGAAACTTGCAGAGGGGAACAGAAGAGAACGCTCGTGCCTGACAGGAATACTTAAGCCTATCTTCGGATCCAAATTTTCAACTGCGTACGTCATGGAACTTTCCGTAGAGTGCATATCGATTCCAGATATCCCGCAATACAATAGTGTCAAGTAGAGTGCAGATCCATGGCACAATAATTCCGATACGGAACTCTCATTTTGGCACGTGTGCAGATGTAATAGTCAGCGCACTAACTCTCTTCTTTAGGGCCTTTCCTAAAGTCGGCTAAAGCAAGGCTCGAACTCTGATTTTCCTCACCAAAATTCACAAAAAAGTACTTTGAAAATCAACTGTTTTTCATTATTATAAAGCATACAGTACACTATTATTATAAATCTGAAAATAAGTACTTTATAGCTTATATTTAATTGTCACAAAATGTTATATTTTAAACTCTTAAAGCATTAAGTTATAAGTTATTTTAAATACATTTTCAACCCAAATTCTCGCGAATTTGGGTGTAAACGAAACAGGACAAATCGCTTTCGCCGACTCTAGGGAAGGCCCCTAAAGAAGGGAATTAATGCGCCGACTATTAATCAATGTGCCTTTGAAGCCATTTCGGGCCGGAGCGAGAGATACGAGTTTTTAAGGCTGATGAAGGTGGCGTATGATCGATCTCGCAGAATTCCGGGGATTTAGGCTCACGGTTTTTGTGGGGCAAGGAAACAGGATTCCCACCAACGGCAGTTCTGCCTCCAAGCTTGTTTGTGATACCGTATTAATTGATTTTTAAGACCCTTACTTGCACATTAAAGTTCACCACTTCAGACCCCGTTTGCAGGGGTATTTTTAGTGTGTTGCCAGGGTCTTCTAAACGGGGGGATCTTGTAGTAGGGTTGGAGTCTTATAAACCAAGTAATACGGTACTTTCGGCTCCGGTGTTCGTATTGCTAAATGGGTTTAGTATATATATGGCTCAAATGGACGGTTTTGGTGAGTTAATTTTTGTTGGTGTATGCTTGAAATTTCGAGAGAAATGATGCTCAAAATGATGTCCTCGCTCAGAAATCTCGTTGCGATCTCTCTGCTTGGAAGTATCGCTTCTGCTTCAATCCAAATCGCAAGTTCTCCATGTCCTTGTTCAGACTGTTCAAGCTGACCTTTGGCCAGGTTCCAGGCTCAACGTGGACCGCCGCAGGAACAAACCAACACGTGTAGGTCTTGGGGAATAGAAAATTCCATTGGGACTGTTTCATGGCCTTTTACTCTTGAACCATATCTCAGGAGTGGTTTCTCCAAATTTTTCCTAATGAAGCAATATACTGACTCCCCGATCTCCTGCAGCCAAGCGCACGGCGGTGGAATCGTCGAAGGTTCGTGTTCTCAGCTTCCTTTCTTCCTATTACAGAGGAGTTGCGTTGAGGTCCTCTTCGATCCTCGCTTCTCTCAATCCTTTCCAGACAAACTAATGCTGACTCCGAGGTCCTGAACAGTGAGCGGTAAGTTTTACTGGATCGGCGAGAACCATCTTAATGGCAGCGCGTTCCAATCAATCAACTGCTATTCGAGCACTGTAAGTCCACCTCCCCTTCCTCACTCCCTCAATCCCACTTCCAGCCTTCTCATTACTCACTAACCATTGCTGCTTGTAGGATCTCGTCTCCTGGACATTCGTAAACGAACTCCTAACCCTCCAAAGCTCCGGTGATCTCGGCCCAGACAGAGTCGTGGAACGCCCGCATGTGATCTATAATTCAGGGACGGGAAAATGGGTGATGTGGATGCACATCGATGATTCGAGTTATTCGGAAGCGAAGGCGGGCGTTGCAACGAGCTCGAGTGTTTGTGGGGATTATACTTATTTGTAAGTTCTGTTCCTTAGGGTGGAAATGGGAAGAGAAAGAGAAAGCGGGGTGGGGCTGATGGAAGATGTGTGATCAGAGGATCGAGTCAGCCGCTGGGGTTTCAAAGCAGGGACGAGAATGTTTTCCAAGGTGCGTTGTGTCATCCGGTCGAGGAGAGGGGGGATTGGGAAGTGGAATAGACTGATGGAAGGTAGATACCGACGGCACCGCGTATCTTCTGACTGAAGATGTAAGTTCCCCAACACTGATGGAGGAAGGTAAAAAGGCTGATGATTGGACCCAGCGAGCGAATGGCCTTCGAATCGACAAACTATCGTCCGACTACCTAAGTGTTGTATCGGCGACTTATCTCTATGCACAAGATTATGAAGCGCCAGCAATTTATAAAAGTGGAAGTACCTATTTCATGTTTGCTTCGCATGAGAGTGGGTGGTGTAAGTTCCAAAGTCTTTTTGCTCGAGTGGGACTAATATGAAAAACGAAGCACCGAACGACAACATCTACTGCACAGCAACGAGTCTGTCAGGTCCCTGGTCTGCGTGGGCGGACTTTGCAACAGCAGGGACAAACACTTTCACATCACAGACTGCGGATATAGTGTCGATAAATGGAGTGGTGATGTATTTCTCTCCCTCCCCAAACCATATCAATGAAACTGAAAGAGACAGGTATATGGGTGATCGCTGGGTGTCAACTGACTTGGCAGCTTCGACCTATGTCTGGCTGCCTCTCACTATATCTGGAACAACGGCTACACTTGTAATCCATATCCCTGCTCCCCCAAGCCAAACATCTGCTGACCAGTTGACAGCACAATGAAGTGAACTGGATCCTTTCCATCTCAGCTGGGACCTGGAGTGTCGGCCCCAGCGAAACAACACCCGAAGCCGAATCATCCAGTAACGTGCTCACCAACGGCGCCGTAGTCCAATCCTGCTCTGGTTGTTCCGGCTCCGAGGATGTCGGGTACATCGGTGGGCCTCCTGGCGGTACTTTGACGTTCGAGGGAATTTCGAGTACAGTGGCGACAATGACGACGATTCGCATTCATTACACAAATGGAGATAGCACACAGAGATATGCGAACGTGGTGGTAAATGGCGTGACGAGTGTTGTTGCATTTTTGCCAACAGCTGGTGGGAATACGCCGGGGACGAGTACCCTGACGGTGCCATTGAAGAGTGGGACAGGCAATGTGATTGAGTTTGAGGCGTATGATGGGGGATGGGGTAAGTCTTCCATTGGTGATTAAGGGAACATATGCTGACGTGATGAAGCTCCTGATATTGATAGGTTGATGGTGCCGGTTTCGTAAGGAGTGGAGTTCTTTCAAAGAACTGGAAGGTGGAGAAATTCCGAGCGATTCTCGTCCAATCATTTGTGAATAAATGGAAGTTTGGATTTCTTGGGCGCCAAAGCGTTGAAGCATCCGCTCAACAAATCCATAGAATCATGCCGTGAAGTTCTGAAACATCGCACGATTCGTTGCGGGAAGAAGTATCGTTTCCTCAAGATCGAAGTCTCCCTCCAGCGCTCCCATCTTCGAGTGATCATCGATCGCGAAATCAATGATACATCGGACTCCGGTGGCATAGGTGCATTAGCACATACTTTCCTCAATACAGAATGCAAATCCTCAAATTTAGAAGTGTCTACCATTCGAAGTGATTTGATGGCTGAGTCTGCAGCTTCTTCATACTGCCGTCCTATCATTCGCAGGCGTAGGTAATTCGCCAAAACTGTTGCACAGAGAAGCGCAAGCTGACCATCTTGAGCATTATTGAAATTTGAATATTTGTATCGACAGGGGATTTCTGTCGTTGTTATAGCTCTGGCCTTGAGCGCAAAAGTGCCGATTTGGATTTCGGCTCCGTAGAATCCTGTTGCGTCGGAAGGCGGTGCAACGTAGACCCAAATGTAACCGGTCGCGCAGACACACAGAGAGTATTTCGTCCGGTTCGAACGATTCTCCTTTTGGAAGAAGGCGTTGGGTCCATAGGCTCTGATGTCCGCGAAGTTGGCTGTCAGGTCTGAGCCGTACTTCCCCAGAATCTTTTCATCCGTCACAGTCAAGTCAGGTAGACCGACACCTGAGTCAGTTCTTGGCCGGATCAAGAACATAGGGCTGGTGAGGAATTGGGAATCAACGACTCGTGAATCTTGAACGCGGCTGATTTGAAGCCTTGAACTTGAAACTAGCAGACGTTTAATTTACAATCAACACCGTGAGGCGGGCTACTTACATTCTGTAGAAACCGAGGCTTCTTGTATAAGATCTGGAAGCTGTGCAAAGACATCCTTATTTTGGCTGATGACTTGAGATGTTACTTCGATAACAGATGGGGTCCTACTTCGACTTGTGATGTAGATTTCGTCGTTTGAACTCATGGTTGCGATTTGAAAATGATATCGATCAACGATTGCTGAGGGATTATCGTCATGAAGTCAAAACAGAGCGAATAGTGGGGTTTATGGGAGGCCCTCGTATATGGGCAATGGTCGCTAAATTTAGATGCAGCTGGAATGCATGTCAATACGAGGAAGAAGTTCTGGAATGTTGGAAGCCCCTGAAATCTGAAACGTGCTAAAATTGCCGATTCACCAGCGGATCGGGCCACCGAAAAGCACTTGCTGCTTTGGAATGCAGATATCGATGTCATCACGTGACATGTCCTCGTATTCAGTCCCGCCGCATTCTAGATGCCTAGTCTCAGCTGTACTGTGAGCTGGTCTCAGTTGTACAGGGAGCCTATATTTCAGTGTGACAAGGCCTGTAAGTTCAGCTCTTCGTTGACTCCGAGCCTGAACTACAGCATGTGATTTGAGTAAATCAGGGCCCCCCCTAAATTGAGGTTAAATTTTAGTATGGAACCACCTAGAAAAATTTAACCTCAATTCAGGGTATGGGGGAGGAGGGGGAGTATACATATAGGCTACGTAGCTTTGTAGAATAGCAACTGCAATTCAAGTTTCATCACTGATGAGAGTCACATATTGTTAGCTCAGCCTGAAAAATCCAACAAGCCCTTCGCGCGGGAGCGAAACCAGGATTTGAACAGGAGATGACGATGAATTACAGGAATTATGGAGCTCACTGGTTCTTCAGTACGAGGCATAGCCCCTCTCCGCAATGGTCAGCAGATTGAAAAGCGGCCTGCAGATACCCCGTATGTCTTGGCAACATGATGTCCATTGTACTCCAGGAGACAGGTCAACGGAGAAGACGCCGTTCCCGATTCGAGCATAGGAATACCAGCCTGAAATACGATGCTGTTACTCTTGCAACATGAAGAGGAAGAAACTTGGATGATCCTGACGGATGAGGAGTCACGATCAGTCGATCGGTTCAGGGGTCGTGTCAATTTCGTGAATTCATGCAAAAATCCCCGTTCCTCCACAAAAGAAATAAAATCAATTCGACGCGTTAAATCATATTTCAACATCGTCCTCAAAATATTCAGACTACCTCATTGAGGTTGTGAAGTTGAAATAAAGATTTGGGGGAAAGAAAGGAGAGGAAGGTTCAGCATTGGCCCGAGAAACGCGTCACCTGCCGAGGACACGAAAATCTCCCCCGCGTCGATCTTCAAAAACCTCCCCCTTTATCTCGACTTTTCTATCGACGTCTTCCGGGAACCAATTCGTTACACAACATGTCTGCAGAGGTTGTCAAGAAGAGAGGAAGGCCTAAGAAGGTTATCTCTGATCCGATTGAGGTGGATATCCCGGAGATGAAGAAATCTACGAGGGCAAAATCTACAAAAGCCGCGCCGAAGCCAGTAAAGACTACCCAAACCGTGTCGAAGAAGTCTCCAATTGCCCCAGCTGCATCAAAGCCGACTGCAACTGCTCCGCCAGTTGCAAAGACACCCTCGAAACCTTCTGCGCCAACTGTACCTGCATCCGCAAAGACAGAGTCAAAGCCGCCTCCTCTAGCACCCTCAAAGGCGACTTCGAAGCCTCCAGTGACGCCAGAGACGTCCAAGATCTTAGATCAGGTTCGCCAACTATCTGCAAAAGGCGTCCCAGCCCCCGCAGATCCTACGAAGTCCTCAAAACCCCTGCCGACCACGATCTCCCCCGAAGCTCCCGCGCAGCCCTCGAAAACCGCTTCAGCCCCTCCCAAAACTTCGTCTTCCTCTCCAACTGCTCCACCAGTCTCTGAGAAGCCCATACCTACTCCAAAAACCTCTCCCATAGCTCCCGCCGCTTCAAATCCTCCTCCCAAGATCCCGCTTGCGGCGTTGAACTCGGAAATTGTGTCGAGCATATCTTCGAGAGCGGGAGCGAGACCAAATACAGGTGCTTCTGGGAAACTACCACCGAACTATAGAGGAGTTGCTAGAAAGGTTACTATGGCTATTGTTGCCATGCCTATACTTATTGTCACGAGTTACGTGCTGTACGAAAGATGTGAGTCTCTGGCACAATCTCCATGTTTTCGGCTCCTAACGATTAATAGTGGTCCTTGGAGAAGACCGAAAGTTATTGGTTAAGCCAGGATTGACAAAGGTTCAGGATCCTGATACAAAAGGAGCGAGTGAAAGCGCCACTCAGTCATGACGGGATGATCACAACACTTGGATATACGATAGCACAGGGCGAAAGGTTACGAAGTAATGCGTTATGTAAATGGTATGTACAGAAAATCTCAACATTTGATACCCCGTGTACATCGATCCAGAGAAGTCAAAGTTTCAACCATCCAAAATAATTGATTCGAATTTTGGTCCCAATTCATAAGGTGGTAATCGCTTCAGCCTTGTCAAACGTCGCTTTACACGAAAGAGTAGAATCCGAGAGGGTAAGACCCAGATTCAGGGGAAGAATACGACTCGACCAATGAACAATTTCTGGCCCTGGCCTTGCATTTGCGAGAGGGTCTTGCCGCCGGATCATGGGGTCACCCCGTTCAAGCAACTCGCACTTCAACGTGTTGAGCATTGATGCGAGCTCGATCTGATATGAAGGGTTTGCCAACTGCCGGACCATCCCCGCGTAAAGAAGGTGCGCTCCATCCATGCTGCGAAGCAACTGGTTGGCAAGTGTCACAGCCTTGTGGTGCATCTAGAAATCTCAAGTTATAAGACAGTTGCTGCTACATCTTTCTTCCCAAGCTTTGTTTTCGCGGATTTCTTCGTCCCCATTCTTTTGTTATTGCTCGTATAATCCCTAAAATGAATATCTCAATACCATGGAACACCACATCCCGTCCGCACCTACTTCCCAGGTGGTTCCGCCCCGCCCAGTCAACCGACCATAAACCTCACGAATGTGAATCCGCTTGTACGAACGGTAACTGTAGCACAGCATGTACAAACATCACCACTCTTTTTGGAACGGCTTCTCAGCCAAGTAACATGTACCAGTGCATGCGATATCAAGAGATCAGCGTCGAAGTCTCGTATTATGCAAGTCTTGGTACATACGGCGCTCAAGATCATCCTGATGTGCTTAAAAGGGCGTCGAAATTCATCTAGGACTGTTTTGTGAAGTACTGTTCGGTGTCAGTAATGGATGTATCAAGGAGTCTATCCTATTGATATGGGTACCTCGATTTCGTCGCTAAATGGGCCGGGTATGTATATCTCAGAGTAAACCATTCCCCATTGAATTCGAACAGGGAATTTATTTTGCAAATTCGTCCAAATGGACGTATGACGATTAAAAGGAGACTAAGGTGACGGTATTGACTCTTCGTTTGGCTTTTTCCTATTATCTCGCACTGTAAAGCGGCTACTAACCCTGAGATTTCCATAGGACCGGATGCTTTTGGGACGGTGTGTGAGACAGAGTGACTGTTGAATAGAACCACAGGCTTGTTGGATGTCGACTATGCAACGCAATGTTTCGTGAATATTTGCACGCCGGCCTCGGCGACTAATCCTGATATTGCTGGCATTGGGGTAAGTCTACCGGTTTCTGTTCTCGGGGCTGTTGGAAGACTAATTGTTCTGTGTAGGTTTTGGCATCATTGGTCATGCAGATGTATCGCTAATACCATTATAGTAATCACACCTTTTGTCTTCCCGCACATCAGCAGGAGCCTTCACCTCAAGTCGAAACCTACGAGTGCCAACAGAACCAACGATAAATCAACGTAAGTAGAGACTCACACCCACCAACGAGACAAGAACCTGACTTTCTGCTGAACAGGGCATGAGAAGGCGAAGAGGCCGGTGACTTTCTCGGCTCTCTCTTCATGATCAACGTTGAGTTTCTCAAAGCTCAGTGCCTACTTCTCTTTTGCCACTGAAATCGCCTCTTTGGTGGCGCTGGTTCGCTTGATGACGGGAGGCCAAGACACCGGGGATTCTCGCAGCTATTCACCGGGTCCTCACCTGCCTATCACCGCCGACTCTGATCAAGCTATTCTCCAACATGTCTACAAGTCGTCATGGTATCTAACCTTCTTGTCCATATTGTCAACTGCCCTATCTCTTGCCGTATATGGTCTGATGCTTTATATGAGCGCACTCAGAGTCACTGTCAAACCTCTCGGCATGACCTTTCATCTTGTGGAGGTCCGGCTCCACTTGTTGTGTACCCCTGCCCAGATTAGAGCATTAGCGAGCTGGATCCAGACGGCTGGGCGTACTTCAAAACATCATTAATCGTATGGCTAATCTGGCTGCTCATCATTATTGGACACCACTTTCCGCAGAAGTTGGTCAAATGATGAGTATATCGGCCACACAGTCAATCGTCTTGCGAAAGCGTCAGGGGAGAGTGTAGCAGGACTTATCTCCAACTAGATGAGGGACTATGAGTCGAAGGTCAAGTGGATGGAGATCCTTGCAAAGCTGTCATATATGGCATGATTGGTATTGCAATTTTGTTCTTCCCGGTTGTCCACGCTCGTCGCTGAAGCCATTGCTATCAACGCTATCGTTCAGGACTCAAGCGGCATACTCTCTTTAACATGAGGATTCGGCCAGATTGTCGCGCTTCTTGTGTGGATACCTTCTCTCGTAGAATGGTCCTACCTGCTCATTCGTAAGTCATAATCCACCCCGTCAACACTCAAGCTGATTCCCTTACTTCTTAAGGCGGTCCCGAGAAAGGATCCGATTATCGACTCCGGTTTCCATATCGAGTCACAAGCGAGCCTCCGAATAAACATACAGAATCTATTCTGTTGGAAACGCAGTCGATGGCACCTGATGAGGGTGGAAGTTCTGATCACGAAGTATATGCGCACGTTGCTATTGCTACAAACAGGTCCTTGAACTGGAACGGATCAGACGCCGGCTTTGCATATTCCTTATCTCCTGCTCTGAGCCTTTTCATGAAGCTCCAAGAAATACGTATCAGAGGCACTGAAGTCGAATGGTTCCAGGATTGCATGAGATAATTAGTCAGGGTTTTGTTCGAACATCATTGTCCAATCGTTTTAATTTCGCCTTGAAAGCCTTGGCGGGAAACTGCCTTAGCTGAATGCGCCTCATTTCCTATTTTGGCCGCCCGAAGCTTGGATAAGGCGCGGCGTCTCGCAACGTACAGAGGAAGAAGAATCTAGAGATGAGGAGCAAGAGCAAAAAGCAAAAAAGGAGCAAAAAGGGGATTAATGGCAGTGGCAATGGCAGTTGAGTTGATTGATTTGACATAGTAAAATAGTCTAAAGGGCCAAAATTGGGTATATGTAAGACTTTGATTAGGCTCCATTTAGAGATTGCGGTGGCACAGACCATCTCGCTTCCTTTCTGCCCTAACAAAACCGCGCTCGCCAGGTAAGCGGACGACCTCTATCTGACCTGTAGGGTGTGCAGGCTCGCCGTAGCAGGGGTAAAATTCCCATTAGAGGCCTATTTAGGCAAATCATTGCGGTGGTTGCGGTGGTGTGAGCGGTTAATTTTTCTGGCCGATAATTATGAATGTATCGCAGGGCTGGTTAGCATTTGGCGAATACTGCTGAATCCCGTTTTGCAACGGCCCGATTTGCGTCGTTGAACCATTCGGAAATGTTAATTGCACGCTATACGTCCCGTCTCTGCAGTTTGTCATCCCTTGATATGAATTTGATCCCTGAGGAGTTACGGTAACTCCACGAGTGCTGTCACCAAAAAAACAGTCGGTCCAGGTATAGCCTGAATTTGGGCATGGCTGCGGAGTCGAACTTGTAAGTGCGCTGCTAGCCGAAGTGCTGGTAGAAGTGCTAGTAACTGTTTTAGACAAGCTTACAATGATAGGTACTATAGAGATGATCGTAGGGGTTACTACATACCTAGAGGTGCTGGTGGAGGCGGAAGTGCTTGTGGAAGCTGCGCTGGATGTCGCACTGGCGGATGTCGTAGCAGTACTGCTTGTCTGAGCAGATGCTGAACAGGAGGATGCTTGGCGTTTGTTTTTAGAGTTATCACTTTGAAAACAGCTCGTCGACCACACACTCCCCATCATAGGCGTATTAACTTGACTATTAGACGTCGTAGCCGTCCCATCCACTACAATCCCACCCGCCCACGTTTGAAATGCTGCTTTAGTTCCATCACCAAAGATATCCGGATTATAGGTCGAGATAATCTTGCCTGAGGCCGAAGTTTCAGAGTTATACTCATCTCTATTCGGATTGTACAACCAGATAGGGAAGTTTGCACCTTGAAAATCCAGTAAGTCCTCGAGGACCTTGAGGATATCATTTACCTGGGTTGGGTATTTTGAGGTCGTGGTGGGGCCGGTGGAGGTGCTAGTAGTGCGGGTAAGAATTAAGGCGCCGAGGAAGTTGCCACCCGAGGAAGTAAAGCAGCCTTTGGGAAGCTGGGGGATAGTCGTCCACCCCTTCCAGTCCACTGAGTTTGCTGAAAATGGATCCACCACATATTTACTAAATTGCCCACTAGTAACACTTGCGGGACTAAAAAGGTTTTCCCAGAGGTGTGTCTTATCATTTATTAGTTTTTGATAACTACGAAGAGAGGGAATGACCGGAAAGACTGCTTAGTGCACTTACCATATAAATACCACACTTCGACATCAGCACAACAGACGAGCAACCTACAAGCCCCTTGACGACGAAATAAAGCGGTTGATCGCTAAATGGCACATACAAGCTCGTCGAATACGGTGTGTTTGGATCAGTAGGCGAGTCAAGCGACAGTTCCACAACATTGCTACTTTGAAAGACCTATCAGGGAGTCGGGAATCAGTAAACGCTCTGTGACAAAGAGAAGACTTCCGATTACTAACGGTCTGAGCCCAAGCATCCAACCCACCCGTGGCCGGCATGTCCAAGTTCCCCCAGGTGGGATCGACAGCACGCGGGACCTCAGGGAGATGGGTCGGTTCCGGTGGGGGACGGAAGGACCTCTTCAACTTATTAGAGCAGCCGTTACCACAGTTAGTTGGCGCGCAAAGGACGTCTCCGGTGGAGCTGGCGCTAGAAGTAGATGTAGACCTGGACGTGGAAGATGACGAGGAGGACGAGGAAGATGAGCTCGTGGGGTCGCTCGTCGATGTCGGCCTGGATGTTGATGGTTGGTCTTGGCTATTAGTGGGCTGACCTTTCTCTTCTCCAGCGACCTCAATCTGGCCTTGGCTGATCACTGCAGCAACACCATTCACGATTATAGTACCGCCTCCTGGTCCACCAACTACTACTACACCTGGCGGAACTATAATGGTTTCGCCTCCACTGACTGTAGTCGTGCTGGTCCCGGTGGTGCTCGTCGAAGAAGTCTTGGTTGGAGTCACCGATGGTTTTGGGGTTAATGTGGGTATCGGAGATGAGGTCAAGGATGTAGCCTTGGTTGTTGCAGTGGGGATAGTCGAATTCCCTGATGAGCTCGAAAATGGCTTGGAGGACCTGGGAGAAGACTGTGGGCCAGTGGTTGACCTAGAGCTCGAACTAGATACAAGTCCTGAAGATGTGGCCTTAGTCTCTGGAGTAGAGACAGAGGAAGTGCTCGGTAAGCTCAAAAACGGTTTAGAGGACGTGGAGCCGGGCCTTGTTGAGTTAGATTGCACCGTTGATAAACTTGGAGGACGCTGAGAGGTTGCAGATGCCCGCTCTCCGGAAGAAGTTGAAGATCTTGACGAAATAGAAAGGGGTTTGGACGACGTTGATAACACTCCTGGAGCAGCAACAAACGTGACATTTGACGATGCAGTAGAAGAATTCGTCAGAGAAGAAACTGATGATATGCTAAGGGAGTTGCTCGCTGGCGCTGCGGACCCAAAGGAAATTGAGGCGGCTAACACCACAAATTCAATAAAGCTCTGTCGAAGATGCATTTTGAGGACACTAGGGAAAGACAGGACGAAAACACTCTGCTGGACTTGAATCTCCCTCTTCAAGGAGAGATGGTAGCAGTCTATTTATGCCTAGCGATGGCGGCTCACTTGAACAACTTTGCCCTCATCATTTATCCTTCATCAAACTTGACGCCTGAGCATAGAGGCCGAATGATACGACGGACTTGGCTTGTTTCAGGCCAAGTGAGGGCTTAGCTGAGCAGCCTTGCTTGCTCCTAATCCTTCTTTTCTTCAACCAAACCGGTGACTAAGCGTACAGATTGACGGCCACGATGAAGCTGGTTGGTCCTGAAGCAGAGATAAAGTTTAGCAGCCTTGTTACTTTTGTACAGGCCCAAATAATCTAAGCTTTTGTGTCTAAGCCTCTTAGATCTGTCTAGACCTAATATAGTAAGAAGTACGAAGGCTATAGTCAAAAGTCTTTAATTTATACTCTCTCTCCCTTAAATGAATATTAAAGTTTTGGCTGTGTCACCCACTAAAATATTAGTTGTGTGGTGATATAATGAGAGTCGAGGATGCCGATAATGCCGATAATGCACGGGGAGTCATGGGATGCTCGAGGTTGGGAGATTAGCATTGAGTTCTTGAGGAAATAGGGCTAGTTAGTGCAGGGTTGTCCCGGAGTCTTATTAGAGGCAACGAATTTCTGGAGAGGGAAGCGAAGGAAGATGAAGATTGATTTAACTACCCACAGCTGAAGGAAACACTGTGATTTGAATAATGGGATTAATGAAATCTAGTCCGCTTTGCCCTCTTCTGTCTTGGGAGAAGTCCTGTTACTACTGGTAATAGTGATGATTATAATAACGACCTGAAAAGCGGGAGATAAAGTATTACCCAGAATAAGCTTTTGCCACATGGTAGTTGGAATTACTAGTACTTCATGGAAAGGGGATTCTCACAGTTAAGAAATAGTTGAGGCTAGAGCTTCTTGAGTTTAGAGGCAGATAGATGTAAGGATCACAGGAGCAAAAGACAAGAGTGAACCGAGCGATGAATTCTCATGGGGTAGTAGTTCTGATATTGGTACTCGAGCCTTTCGACCTTGAAAATGCTGTTCGACTTTGAAATTGCCCATCGACTGGAATAGTTCTGCTTGGATAGAGACCAAGAGGCAATTTGGAGGCGCTCGTTAACCTTCATTGCGTGCTAGTGGAGATTCGCAAAAAGCTTAAAGAAGTAATTTCCAAGTCGAAGGGTAGTTTCAAAGCCGAACAGCGAATGAGATTATCTTCATCTGTTCGTCGGGAAGGATGGAGAGGCCGTATTCGACGCCCTGAAGGGGACAGCCACAGATTGTGCAGAAAACCTCCCTGAGACCCATAACCTCTTCCAAGCATGACGATGATGTCGGCGCGGGGTTTCAGGGAAATTCAGTGTGGCACGAAAAAATCAAGTTAATTAGTTATAATCAGACTAAATCTAGTCAAAAATTTGCTCGGAGATCACGGACCGTTTGACGTCACTTCGGAGTTTGTTCATGCGCAGCCTGTTCATGCGCAGTCTGTCCATGCGCAGTCTGTTCATGCGCAGTCTGTCCATGCGCAGTCTGTCCATGCGCAGTCTGTCCATGCGCAGTCTGTCCAGTAGGCATTGGGCAGCTATGAAAATCCGGCGGCCAGGTGAGTTGAGGACACTTGTCAGGACATTGCCTGAAATATCGGTATACTTAAAGTACCGATCTGACCCGACATCAGAAGGCTCTGTAGACTCGGCTGGAAGGTACATATGTACGAGCTGTACAGAGCCCTATATATACAGGCTCTACTAACTGTAGAACTGGAATAAGAATCAAGTCAAGTTCATCTGAAAAATCACTTCTACGATGCCCATTTACTAGCGTCCACGTGACCCTGCCCTGCCCCACTAAGGTATAAACTAGGAGTAGGAGAGCTAATAAAATTATTATTATTATTATTATTACGTTCTTACATCATTTCAGCTGAGCTGTGACGGCAGTCGTCGTCATTGTGGCTTACTATGCGACAGCTTGGCAGTTTCGCCGTTTCGCCTAAGGTTAGGCTAGGGGTACAAGAGCTCGGCCACTCCATTCCTTTGGCCTTTTCCTTTCTTCCTTAGTTTAGTATTTTGACAGACAAATAAGGCTTAGATCTTTGTGCATTCGACCATTGCTTTGCTCCTGCCGTCACACGAGCCATGTGGGAAGCCTCTAGGTCTAATGCTAAGGAAAACTAGTACACACTAGGGAAAACCCTTAATCTATTTGTTTAATCTTCTATAAGCTTTTATGCCGCCTGTGACAATCAATTGAGTTCTATAGCCAGGTACTGCCTAGCTATAGAGGAGGGTATTTACTAGAGTAAATTGTAAGAACTATTATAAGTGAATAATGTGACGGCGGGATCAATGCAAAGGTCTGAAGCGCGGAGTTCAAAAATCACAGTATATAGTAAAATACTAAGCTACAGAAAGATGGAAAGGAGAGGAGAGAAAAGAAGGAGGGTAAGCCTTGTGGCAGCTCTACACAATGGAGTCTCACGCATTGAAGGCTCTGCGCAGAATTGTACAAAGATACTAAGCTAAGGAGAGAAGGAAAAAGGTTCTGTAAGTACACGAAGTCTAATATATCTCCAGGACGTGCACTAGGCTCCTGCGCGTCGCTAGGCGAAATCAGGTGACATGTCACGGCACGTGATTAGACTAGCTACCGTAGTAATTGGCACATAAGATAATATCTTATGCAGTTTTTGGCGTTTTTGTTGAAGTTAGAATAGGGTCTTATCTGGGAATAATGCCTTATGCGATTTCGGGTAAAACACCCTATAACACCCTATAACTCCATCGCCTTGAAGCCTGAAGCCCTCTGAATTATAGGCGGGTAAAATAAGATCATTTCTTATGTGATTTTTTGCAACTTTTTTCGAAATAGAATAGGCTCTTATCAGAGTAGGCTCTTAACTAACCACTAATCTCTTATGTGCCAATTACTACGGTAAGCAAGGTTCTTACAATTATAAGACCTCCTAAACCTGAAAAACAAGACACTCAGGCATAGGGGAATCCCTTGAGCTTAAAGCCTTAGGCAACGAAACCTTCAGGGCGATTTGAGTATAGGTGATTTAGTAGGCGATATGGTGATATTCGCTAGAACTATCACATCACTCCCCCTTCTAAAAATGGCTTGTCCGCAAGCGTTTTGACATTGGTATATTATCATCTAGCTCCTCATACTCGTCTCAGCCCTGCTCCTATGCTTCTTGCCATACCTCTAGCCTCCTGGGCGGGCTAGGCCCATGAACGTAGTGAGTTGGCGATGCTCAGACGCCGATGCCGACCTCGTAAAATTACCAATCGTTGATTGCAGCTGAAAGCTTCGATTCCTTCTCGTTAAAATCCCCCAATTCTACTTTATTTCTTGTCAACTATTGATCCTTTCCGTTAATTAGTCAGGGTTTTGTTCGAACATCATTGTCCAATCGTTTTAATTCGCCTTGAAACTGCCTTAGCTGAATGCGCCTCATTTCCTATTTTGGCCGCCCGCAGCTGGGATAAGGCTGGAAGCCTCACTTCTTGAACTTTTCCACATCAGCCTCAATCATTCTTCCAACGCTGATCGAAGATGCAAATGATCGACAACCTGTGAGACTTTCGCACGAGCAGCAATGTCGGACATGGCATTGAAAGATCTGAAGGTTGCTCAGGAAAGGCCCGACAACCTCGCACCCGCCTATGAGAAGCTGTGTTGTTTGTTCTTAAGCTGGGATGATGGCATGAATAATAAGAATGCACAGGTATGCCTAGTAGCCAGCTTTGATCTCAATCTAACCATTCCCAGCTTGAAGAGTTACAGACTGTTCTTCACGACAAGTACGGCGCCTTCTCAACTGTAGCTACGTTCGATCACACAGATCTCGAAGATAGCGAACGAAGCTTCTCATATGTCGTCGAGAATTTTGTGAAGGAGAATGATAGTCGGAAGAATTTCCTAGTCATCATTTATTCCGGATGCACATACGTTCACCAAGGCCAGCTTTTCTTAGAGCCACATCAACAGACCGAGCCCACCGTCCAATGGTCAGACTATGTCGACCGAAGAATCCTACCGACCGTGGCAAAAGTCTTATTGGTCTTCGATACGACAAATCTGCGACATGAACATTACACTCAAATGTTTAAGGAAACCGGCAAACGATTGGATACAGTCGGTTACAAAGGGAACCGCACTCTACTCAGTATCTTAGCTATCAACGGATCTGATACCAAAACTTTTACGTCCGCGTTGACTACAGCTGCCTCGACAAACCCAGATGGATTCACAGCCTCCAAACTGCGCGATGCCATGAATTCTTCCCATTCCATCAGCAACATTGCCCCTGCCGCAGCTTTGTACCACATTGAAAAGACCGGTTCCGGCGGAGTGGAAGCTCTACGGTGTGTTCTGCTGCCTCTTGCCCGCCCAAAATTACAACTGTACGAGCATCACGTATTCGTCGATCCGCACAACGAATATCTCCGAAACTACACAACCATTCACCAAGATGGCACATGTCGCGTAATCAAACTTAGCCTTGGGCCAGATCGTCAACAATTTTCAACATCCTCTGTGGGTAATGTGAGAATTGTACCTGTTGGGCTTAGACTGATTGTTTCCAGTGCATCGTTGCTGTGAAAAGATTCACCATCAGACTCAGAAGCCGCGCCTACCTTCGCGATGACTTCTTGCGGGAAAAAGATAATCTTGTCGAAGTCTCCCAGTGGAATCATCGTCATCTCCTGGGCATGCTGGCTACATTCGAGACTAAATGTGCGAACTTTGAAACGCTCAATATTGTGCTTCCCTTTGCTGGTGGGGGCAACTTGTACGAGTTCTTGCGGCTGGAGAAAGACATTCAATGGCAACAACGTGGATACCCTGTTTCTGACCCCTCCTTTATCGGTTGTTTGGCAGATTGGAGATACGCGGTGTTTCGCGAGACTGCTGGTCTTGTCGATGCTGTGAGAGCGCTGCACGAAGATAGGAACGGCAAGTTCGTCATTCATTGTGATATCAAGCCCGCAAATGTTCTCATTCAAAAGGGAACTTTTAAGCTTGCAGATTTCGGTTTGTCCAGATTCAAAGACAGCGAAGAAACGTCCAAGACCGAATGGCATCGTGGCACTGCTTTGTATAGCCCTCCGGAACGCGATTCGTCGACGGGCGTGGGACGAGCTAGAGACGTATGGGCACTTGGTTGCGTGCTCTTGGAAATCGCTTTCATGACCAGATATGCTTTCCAACCCGAAATCGTCTTCTTCAACTCTGACATCAAGAACATTATTGACGATTTTGAGGCTAGGAGGCGAATGACATCAAAGGAGGCAGGAGAACCTGAAACTGCGATCTATCACAAGACGATGAAATGCGTCAAACAAAACTTGTCTAATTTCGAAAACATGAGACCAGGTTTGAGGAAACGAATTATTAGAGACGGATTGATACCCACTATTCGGAGGATGATAGAAGAAGACCCTCGGAAGCGGATCACCGCAGCTGAAGCCGCCAAAAATTTGAAGTCATGCTATCAGACCTTACAGGCAGACCCGGAACTCCAACGGGAGATCGAGTTTCGCGACAACCCCGGTGGTCCGCCGGCAGATTGGCATGGGTGGAACAGCTACGGACCTATGGAAACACAGCAAAATACGGGTGTGCGACGGTCCACTGTGCCTTCACCACACGAAGCTGGTTCGTATCCTCGCCCGCCGCTGCTTCGTACAGCTACGGCTCCAGTTGGCTCGACTGGAGCCACCGAACAGATGGATGACATGGCACTTCAGGAAATGAAGAGGCCCGCCTCTTCTGATGAAACGGCTTTCCAACCGCCTCCTATAACTCCAAGAGCCCCACATCCGTTTGACTTCGAGGGGACAGTCGCACAGCCGGAAGCCTTCAGTCCCCAGAACAATCGACGGCCGCCTTTGATGGAAGAGGAAAGCGCCAATAAGAGACGCAGGACAGATGCTCCTTTCTGACTTTCTTCTGGCTTTCTGAATACGTATATCTTGTTCATTCCAAAACAATGTCATGTCTTGAATTATTTTCTTAATTTATTCTCTATACAAGCTCGGCTGAGGACAAAGTTGAGATTCACAATTGCAGGACATATCACACATGTGACGACCACTTTCCTGAGCCTCAGTTCGTCGTGCCCCAGACCCAATGCCAAATCGCCTACTCTTTATATAAAAAATTCACATCAAAACCATTCAAGCTCGACCAACCTCCGAATCCCAGAAAATCATCCTAAATCAGCTCCTCCGCCGCCGTTCTGAGCTTTGAGAGACGTTCTGGCCCCGACTCGGTAATGCACGACAGAGCCGAACTGAGCGCCCGACCGCTCGATGCGTGGAGTTTCACCCCTGAACGTAGTGGGTGGGCGATGCTCAGACGCTGACGCCGACCTCGTAAAATTACCAATCGTTGATTGCAGCTGAAAGCTTCAATTCCTTCTCGTTAAAAATCCCCCAAATTCTACTTTATTTCTTGTCAACAATTGATCCATTCCGTTCGTTCCCTCCCGTTTTGTGCTCAATCCCAAATCTCACATAATCACAGAAACTCAACACATCGACATCGCTAAAAATGTTCTGAAAGCCACAAACTTGAAGCAATTCCCATCTCATCACCATGACAACAAACACAAAGATAGACGTCTCTTTCATCGAGACCGGCCGAGTCAAGATCCGGCCCACCATGCTCCAACAGCCAGCTGACCGATCAGTGCTCCTCCGGCGCCTGCGCTTCCTAACAGATCGAAGATGGACAGACTGGCTCCCCGTCTACACCTTCCTCATCTCCCATCCCGAAGGCTACATTCTCTTCGACACCGGAATGTCACCCCGCTGCAATGATCCTGGATATTTTCCATTCTGGATGCCAGCGTTCAATCTCACGAGCGAGATCCAGATCGAAGAAAAGGAAGGTATTGGTGCGCAGCTACGAGAGAGAGGGGTTGAGCCGAAGGATTTGAAAGCCGTGGTGTTGTCGCATCTGCATTACGACCACACTGGTGGACTGCCGGATCTCGTTGATGCGCCAGTTTATTTGATGGAGGAGCATTGGGAGGTGTTTAAACATCCTTTCTACGCGACTATGGAGGGCGCAGTGCCTAATCAATGGCCGAAAGACTTTGCACCCAAGTTTCTGCAGCCGACGGGACCGGCTATTGGACCGTTTGAGAAGACATATCCTATTACGAGCGATGGGAAGGTAGCGGCTGTTCAGACGCCTGGCCACGTTCCGGGGCATTTGTCACTGATTGTGTATGCGGAGGGCACGACTTATTTTTTGGCTGGTGATGCGATGTACAGTCAGGAGTTGATGGATCAGGAACTTACGGATGGGGTTAATGATGATCCGTTGAAGGCGGTAGAGAGTGTGAAGAAGATTAAGGAGTTGGCGAGGCAGATGCCGCTGGTAGTTTTGGCGGCGCATGATGTAGATGGAAAGAGGAGAAAGGAGGTGGGTGAAGTCTATAAACCAAGTAAACTTTAAAGTAGACTGTAACTATGTGAAATCATCTCAGCCAAAATCGATTGAAATGGCAGACTTTCCAAGTCGTCGAAGTTCGCACAACTCCTGAACGAATTCTACTTCGGGACTAAGAAGCATGCAATTCCCGCAAGTCGAATTCTTACAGTTGATGTGTACTGTATAAACAAACTGGGAGCAGGCCCGAGAGCAAATCGAACTCACGAAGACGAACACATTCGGTTCCAATGTTTCTCGACCCCACGATCTCCCCGGGAGGCCCTCCTACCAGTCTACCAGTACACCTCTTGCATTGAGACAAAAAATACTCCCCGAAAGATTCGATTCGAGGCCACTTCCGGAAGACAAGATCTCAGGCAAAGGAAGTTTCTTCTTGCCATTGGCGTTAACAGACTCGGTGTCTCATGTTCATGGCAGCTGATTACCTTCTAGCCCATGGTCGCAGTCCTGAGCAAGACTTGCAAAAGCCTTGAATTTTGGGATCGTGCTAGGTATATGTTTAGACAGCGAGTGGCTGTTTAATAATCTGATGATAACTTCCGCGCTCGGAAGTCGGAACAAGAGGAGGGCTAATAACCCTCGGTGAAGGTTTGAAGAGCTATGGTGATCCGAAGCGGCTTAGCTTTTATCGAGAAACAAGCAAACGAGAATATGTAAAAAGTCGCTCAATAGTCTCAACGATTATCCCAAAGCTTCGCTGTCAACTTCCCAAGATACCAGGACTTATCACCATCACCTAACTCCTTCGTACTGAATCCATTCCCCAAATACCTAAATCTCTTCCCCTTCTCATAGGTATACTCAAAATCCTCACCCCCAAACTTCTTCAACATGTGAAACCAGTGTATCCTGCTCCCCGGATGCAATGCAGTCACAGGACCAGTTTCTTGACCCATTTTGAACCACGAACGACAGGTACCCGCCCATGCTGTTCGCGGCATGAAAGCTTCGATATGCTCGTAAAATGCGGACATGGCGGAGGAGGTGGGTGAGGTGGAGATTATGCCTTCGGTTTGGCATTTGTGGATGATTTCTATTAAGTATTTGGACATGTGCTCCGTTGTTGTGAGCACGCTGCCATGGCCCACTGGAGCGTTGGGACCAAGGAACTCTGGAGGAAGATATTAGCCAGAGTCTGCTGAAGATGTCACTGACGTTTATTCAGTGAAGGAATTCGGGAAGTCCGGCACATCGCACGATATGTATGCTTTTGGCAAGTTCTCAGTCCAGAGATCCTGCAGATCGCCATTTCTGCCAATGACTGGGAACCAAGGACAAAACGATACATTGAACCCAGTAGCGCATACTAATACATTGGCCTCTATCACTTCTTCGGTGCTTATCTCGATGCCGTTCGGTACCACTTTAGCAATCTTGTCAATCACCACACGAACATTCTGGGCTGTCAAGGATGACAGGTAGCCCACTGCTGGAGTGAGTCTTCTGCATCCCGCTGGGAAGTCAGGAATGAGCAATTTGGAAAGTCGTTCGTCGCCGCCTAGAGAGACTTTTATGTACATTGATAATGTTTGAAAGGCTCGCGCCTGGAGTTGGCTGTCATTGATGAGCTGCGTCATAAGTTAGAAAGCTATTGGAGAAATCAGATTCCTCTAGAGGTATTCGCTTATGACATGTTAGAAATATTGCACCCCCCACTAACTATCATAGAATCCGAGATTATGTCGAAATTCATCGTCGCCATTGAAGCTACTGGCGGACAAGGTGGCGGGGTAGTCTCTCGTTTCTCTAACGATCCTGCCCGGAAAGCTCGGGCTGTCACAAGGAATTCTCCAGTGACAAAGCGAAAGCCCTAATATCAAAAGGGACTTAGATGGTTCAAGCCAATATCAATAATAAAGAAAGCCTCGTGCGAGCCTTCCAGGTGCCATTGCCACCTTTGCATTCACCGACTGCTACGACTGCTACGACCATTTCTTCGACAATGGAGCGGCAGCTTTAATGAAAATGAAGGCCGTACAAGGGATCAACCTTGCCAAAGCTGCAGTGAAAACTCCAACTCTTGTACACTACATATGGAGCACCTTGGCCCACACCAGTGCGCTTTCTCAGTGTAAATCAATCGTTCCTCATTTCGAAGGGAAAGCCACAGTCGATGTATATGTTAAAGAACATCTTCCCGACTTGCTAGCCAAGACCACTTTTGTACTCTTCACCATTTTCGCCGCCAATATGCATTTGTACCCATTTTCCGACCAATTTATCTGGTGAATGACTTCTGGTCCCAAGGCTCGAATCCTTCTTATTAACAGACCTTCAGGGAAGCACCAAGAAATATATCCAATTCTTCCAACGAACCCTCACTCGCCTTAACCCTCCATAGGAGACCATCGCATCAACTCTGCATCTTCGTCCACTTGATCATCTCCAACCCTCCTCCTCCCGGTAGCTACGTCAAATGCAACGTCGAAGATCTCACTCTCGACTCCTACCTCGCCACGTGGGGTAGAACAAGTGGGATTTCACCCGCGCCAGGCTCAACCAAGGGAGTGGAGATCTCTCAGGGGCAATACTGTGAGCTGTGGGAACACATGGGCGAAGAGCAGTCCAGTCAATGGAAGTCCTTCAGGGCGATGGTTGAATTGGATGTCGGTCTTGACAAGATTCCAGAAGCCAATTTTATGGATGCTCAGGAATTGATGTTTGAGGAGGCAAATGATGAGTTAGTGAACACGGAAGATTTATCCGAGGAGTGGATTGAAATTCCTTGAGTTTGAAGTGAAGGGGAAGCCTAATGGAGGCTCCAATCTGTAACTCACAAGTGAGCGTACGCGTCTTCAAGGCTGCGAATCTAGGACCGTCCTCGTGTGGTCTGAATCGATGAATTCTTCTCTCGTCTGTTCTGCTCTTCATACCGTTTCGCTATCAGTTCAATCGAAGATCAAGGACTCATTCAGAAACCAAATCCCGTATTATATCAGTAATGCCCGAACAGGGGCTTCACTGTCCACGTCGAACGCACTACATACAACTAATCACACCAGCTAATACGATAATATGAAAGTCTACCCGATTCAACTCCGTTTGTGGGAGATATTAGTCATCCTCTTCTCAATACAATCGAAAGAACATTGTCTTTGCGATGAAATGTTACTGATTAGTGATCTGGAAGGGCGCTGAAGGGCCTGGGATTGTCGGATCAGGACGTTCATGCTGGTATCGCTGGGGTTAAGAGTGATTTGCTAGCCAATATGTTGCTGGAAGTGAGGGAATGGATGTTGGAGACCATTGTCAACGTAATTGATAAGGCTTATTTGTTGGTTGTTGCTAGTGGGGCGGTTACTCTTGTGTGCTCTGTGTTTCTTAAGAGGGGGAAATTGTTTCGGGCAGCTCGTGGCGCCAGAGCGTGAAGGATGGCATCCTTTTACCTTCGTATCTACCGTAGAAAACTTCAAAAATGAGAGGTGTGTGATTGAGTTTAAAAAATCAACGAGGTTCAAAGTTTTACTTAGATATACTTGAATAGAAGAAGGTTTTAGAGAAGGGAGCAATAGCGTCTCGCATTTTGCCTTGGAGAAAAGTACCTGACAAATCAAAGAGTAAATACTTCGTAAGTAGAACCTGCTAGTAGCATACACTTTTTTCGTATAACACATGCAAAACCTATATATGCAGCTTTACCTTCAGTTCTAGAAATCCAAACCCGTCTTCGACAGCTTCGTCCCTCTGACTTTACGAGAACTCGCAGTGTCCGTCGCCACTTAAAGGGGCATCTCGGTTACGAGTTTAGCACTTCGAGCCTAAAGTTCGGCACTACATCTCAGGCGAAAATCACGACAAACAAAATATTCTCCTCAACTTTGATATCGTACCCCACGCTCAACAAAACCAATACAACCATCATCATCCAAATCAAACAAAACAACCATGGCTCAAGGACACACATTCACAATCTATTACTCCTCCCACGACGCCTCAGGAGTCATGTGGTGCCCCGACTGCCGGAGAGTCGAATCCACGATCTCCTCAGTTTTTAACCAAGCGGACGGACTTCGTAAGTATCTCTCTCCTCCTCCTCCTCCTCCTCCTCCTCCATAACGGCATACTAAGAATATCAGAAGCGGAAATCATCTACCTCGAGCGCGCAGACTGGAAATCCCCGGCCAACAAATATCGTCAGGCACCGTGGAAGCTTACTTCAGTGCCTACCGTACTGAAGTTAGATCCTCAGGGTGCGATCGTGGCCAGGATTCAGGATGATGATATTTTGGATACGCGAAAGATGGGGGAGTTTCTGAAGCAGGAGTGAAGCTCTGTTGTCGGATTGATGGGGGGTGGCTGCGCTAATTCTAGGCTTAATTTTCAAGTGAATTAAATCATAAACGAATATTACAACGTGAATATTCTACCCCTTATCTTAAGTTCTTATATATTTTGACTCCATCTAACTCGGGAAAAACCAGATAGCACGGGGTCTTATACTGAGACAGGGTCTTGTTAAGCAATTTAGTACGGTATTCGTTGAAAGATGCTGACGTACCTTTTGTTCGTCACGAGACTCCATCAAATCTAGCGCACGTGACTAGATTCACCTGAAAGTCCCGATAGAACCAATCGGAACCACCTTGAGACGACAAATACAAAGGACCTGGATATCATGTACAAGCCTTGAATATGTAAGCGCCAGTCCTGAGGTCCATCGCTCTCCATTGGTCCATAAGCGACAAGGCAGGTCTCTCACCTTGACTTTGATCCTTCGTGGCTAAGCGAGGCTGAGTCCAACCAACAGCGGCGCAGGACTAGCAGAAGACGCAAATAAAATCCCCAAGAAATCCACTATTTCTAGAAGCTTTCCTTTTTTTTTTCTTCTCCCATTTTTCCTGGCCTGCCAAGTACATTAGGATCGTGAGCCCTACTGGAATGCTTCCGCTCAAAATAAAGTCACATGCCAAGTCTCTACTTCCCAAAAGGTCCAGTTCCTACTCCCTTATCCTCAGAACTCGAAACTTCAAAATATGGACTCTTCGGTGGGAGGAATACCGGTTAGTTCTCTCTTCCCACCCAACTCACCCATCCTCAACCGAAGTTTTGGAGCCAAATTCTAATTCCAACCAGATAGGCATGACTCCAATGCCATCTACGATCAGCGAGCCTCCACCAGCCTACACAAGCTCACCACCTCTCTATCGCTCCACAACATCATACCACCGCTTGCCCAAAAGCGACATAATACACGATCCCATAACAGGAGAGAGGCTTCGAGGAGATCCGTATGGTTTCGCAGATCGATCACGCGCAAATCGGCAGAAAATGTGGTGCTGTTTCGTGTTAGCTATAGTAATGATCATTATTGCATTGATCATAGCTGGTGCTGTGTATCATTTTGGAAGGACGGACAACTCGAATGATTCGGACTTCAATAATGACTGTTATCCAAGTGCGTTCAACGGGTATGAATGTGAAGGTTGAATCTTGTGGGCGTTGAGAGTTTAGAGGGAGGGCATGGGCAACTGGGTTTTGATTTCAATAGAGATTCCCTAAGTGTACGGTATTGTGCATTTATATGTATAAATAGATATGTTGAAGAATCTCTGAAGGCTGCTATCTAAGTGCGAAGAAGATTAATCACGTGCCCAGGAAACCGTGATTTGTCCTACGTACAATACTTTACGCACGATAGAAAATGCCTTCATGCTGAATTTCGCATTTATAATTTGCTCATTTAAATTCGAATGGGGGAACATTTGATTGTTTGCGTACTTTCGTACTTCGGAGGGGGAATCTGACGGATCTGACGCAGCCCCGTTCCCATCCTCAGATCCCGCTTCCTCCTGAACCCCGCCGGTACGCCGTCAGCCACCCAACCCCATCAACTTACTAATCCAGCACACTTGACTCCAGAATCCATATATTCCACCTCAATCCATCCGTTCCATCATCCTCATCAAACACCGGCCGTACGACATCCTCAGAACATCTTCACAAGAATCACGACATCCTCATCGGCATCTTCTTTCTCCTTCATCTCCGAACTTGACAGCAAATACCCGCAATCTCATTTTCGATCGTCCTTCCCCTTCCTTTTGTCCACATTGAGAACGATAGGAGTTGAATCTTCAGGCACGCGTAGGAACTTAACTAATTAGGCAGCCTGTCCTCGCTTTCACCAATAGGAATTCCAGTTCAAGGAGTCTTGTCTCGTCAACCTGAACCATGGAGAAGTCCACCCTCGCAGTTACCACTTCACCTCGATTAACGTCTAGACATTCTATAGACAGCCCCGTAGGACACGTTATGCACGATATCTCGTTTTTCGAGGATGTGCCACTTAGCAACAATAACAACGGTACCAGATCCAGATCCAACACTATTCACGCAACACTAGCACGAACAATGTCTGATCCAATCAACAAACAACATCGTGTCTCATACGTAATCCACCTCCTTCCTCCCTTCCTCAGTTCGGGAAACCAAGTTCTGATGTTCTGTAGTCACCAAATCCCAGCAAAGGCAGCACAACGGTAACCATCAACGTCTCACATCCGTCACCAACACCATCTCGCCAGGCCTGGGAGGATCAAGCAAAAACTTCAGCCATCGCACCACCACCTTACAGCCCACCTATGCGTTCATCGCCATTCAGGCAACGTCCATACGGCACTGACAACAAGGACTTACTCGCGTCATTCGAAGACCCACTGCGTCCTCGACACAGCAAGCGGAAGCTCATTATTGCAGCGGTGCTCGCGCTGATTATCCTCGTGATTTTGCCACTGGCGATTTTCATCGCGGTGAAAATACATAACGATAATGAGAACACAACGATGGGGTGTTATCAAGTTCCGGGTACATGGGTGAATGGTAATTGGAATGAGGGATATCAGGAGTGTCCGTGAGACTTTTCTTTTCTTGGCGGATTTCTTTGGGAAAGAGTTCGGGATTTGGGAATGTATATTTGGCGTTTGGGGCTTAAAAAGAAGATTTGGGTATATAAAGCGGCCTATAATTTGGCTGGAATTTCTTATACCTCTTGGCGTCGGGGACTTATCGTAGAGGAAGGGGTTTTTGCCTTAAGAGTTGGAAAGGAGAGGAACCCATAAACCACGTGATAACTCTCTTAGCATCTTCACGTAATCGCGTTTCATCAACTCGTGAAACAGAAATTTGAGAAGTGACTGCCAAGGAACAAGGAATGAGGAGGGGTTATTTGAGGATTTCGTGCCCGATCGTCCGTGAAAACTGTGTGTCGTGTCAGACATGGGTGGGTTCCTACCCAATCCTTCGGTTTGCGAATTAGGATCCCGACATATCGCGAGCGGCTCGGCCGTAGCTGGAATATGACAACAGTATATCAAAGTTCTGCAGAACCTCAATGGATTCTGAAGCTCCTCCTGTTGATGATATGACCATACTCATCAACACATTGAACGAAATCATATATAGCTTAGTACACGGCTCGAACGCACCTGACAAAGCCAACCCGGGCGAACACACAAGACTCAGTATGTATCCCGACCATAACAATAACCCATTCACTGTCGGAGACGATTACCATGATTATGCAGAGGAAGCAATCGTATCACCATTATCCCCAGTGAGAAGAAAGAGTGCATGGCATCCTGATTCGTGGAGTCCGGATAGACTTCCGAGAGGCGCCGAGTATGACAATGAAGCATATGGGAATTCGCATTCACCTTATGCCGCTGAGAATGTTGAGGACCCTTCGAACAGCATTCACTTCAACAGAGTAGATTGGCAGAACCAACAACGGAATGAGCATGAACATCCGAGATCGACGATGTCATCTGCTGAAGAGTTTCAATTACCTAGATCTAGGAGTGCGGATGATGGCTTGGGGATCCATATCACTGATGATGTACGAGAGGTACCCTTCCTCTTCTCGCTTCATCACACCTCAGAGGGCTGACATTCGCAGTTCACCAACGAAAAAGCATCATGGGAACCCACTCAGCCCCCACCATCCGCATACCGGCCGAACACGCGTGACGACTTCGAAGACGTAGAACTCAATAAACCCCACGAGAAACCTAATTCCTTACAGACTAAAAAGAAGAGAGTATGCACAGAGAGGAATTTCCGAATTTTGCTTTGGGCTTTGGTCCTTATGCTCCCATTTGTGGTCCTGCCATTGGCGATATTCGGCGGTGTATATCATTGGGGCAATGCGCAAGGACTATGTAAGGCTGGTGGTGGAACTTGGGAAGGCTCGACGGACACTTGTCAATACTGATGAAAGCAATAATTGGTACATTTGGAGATTTTAGTGATGGAGTTTGAGACAACGGCGTTCGCGGTATCACTCGGCTGCGACTGATCTGGTTTGAAATTGTATACATTATTTTCGGAGGAGCCGTGGGACTGGGAAGAAAATGGGTGGATTTGATGAAGATACCCACGACCAAATCAAAATTAAAGTATTTACCCCTTCAACATTCTGTCCACAGATTCCATTTCCATCTGGGACTCCAATTGGATGGTGATTTCACGTGACGAATTCGGAGGCCGACGTCAAACTTTTCAGTTGCTCTCTCTCGTCACCCGTTCACTTTAGGATTCGTCCGCAGGAACCCCTATCCCAAGGTCCTCGTCTTCGATTACCAAATGATCTTGTACAATGCAATTCACGCGATCGATTCATCACTTGATGCTTGACGAGAAAATTCCATCTGACACGATCGTGACGGGACCATGTCGCGCGCCGCGATCTGACTTCCTCCTGGTCACGAATGCTGGATACGGCCGATAAAATGGCAGCCATCAGAGAAGTGTTAACTTGGCTGCTTCAAATTGACCAACCTATTCATTCTGTTGAAAGAATAGTTGTTAATAGATTTTGGGGGGATGGAGTTCGGAGTTCGACGACGACGGGACGAGATTTTGTTCAGCGAGGCGGAGCCTGTTCCGCCTCCTTAGCCCCCACCTTCTGCCTAATCTCAGGTGTCTACCTCCGTACCTCCGTCCCGTTCTCTTCCTCACATATGAAAGTACGAATTGAAAAGTTGCAGCAGAAGACATATCAATTGTTTAAGTTCTAATTGAAGCTGTCTATTCTGTTCAGATTGTTCAGTTATAATAAACAATTCAGCACTTTCCAAGGCGGGCATTTTACACCCTAGCACCACCACCATCGTCATCCTTCACCTCATTCTCGTCCCTCCCTCCCGAGCCCCGTGAAAGGACCTGGCTCTTAACTTTCAAGCCGCGGGCCCTCAGCATCTTCACTCACCATGGCCATGCGCCCGCAAATCCTCTTGTTAAACCCCCTCATGCCTCCCCCCCCCCTTACAGACCACGATATACGGAGCCCATGCATCATTTTAACAGCGCCCTTGGGCATCCAAGCAAACCCCCCTACGAACTGTGAGCTACCGATCCATATCCTGAGACGTATCGCAGGCTCAAGAAATTCGAGTTCTGCTTCTAGTGCGGCAGCTTTGTTCAATGAGTACTGGACTGCCAATGGTTTCTTTCCTCCTGCAGTCACCCAAGCCGCACCTGGCACAACGAGTGTTGACAGGTTTGTTCTCAAATTGTTCTCGTCTTTCAAAGTGATTTATTGGCCTGCTAGTCCTCTATCACATACCAACGTGACATTCCCGACATTTATTTACAGGAGCTGTTCGAGCCAGCACAGCAACGAGCCCAGTCGACACCAACATCTGCGATGGAGGAACCAACAATAACAACGTCAACAATATCACCATAAGGAAAAGTAGAGCACAAGGCCTAACAAGCCTTGATAGGATCGTAATCGGGGCGGCTCTCTTTGTGGCAGTCTTAGCTATCGCAGGTCTCTAGTAGTAAGATTGCAACATTCCTTTCAAGTTTCGCCCGGGTCACGCTCACAAGGTAAGGGTGCACCTACAGTTTCCGTACAGCCGCAGTCCTACGACTTCGCTTGTCAACTAGGTGTGGAATACACGCGACTGGATTCTCCAGGAGCATGTTCTCTCCACGTGTATTCTTTACTTCTTCAACGACATTTTGGTTATGGACAGCGTTTCTGCCCCCGTTAGAGTAGAGGATCTGGTGTACAAACTGCCCTCGACACGGAGGAATCCTTGGTCCAGGAAAGCAAGAACGGAGAGTTCAACATCCATCACCCTGAAAGAGATGATTATCTTGATTGGTGCGATTTTGATGGCCATGTACACCAAAAAAGAACTGTCGTTTTCCCAGACAAGTTACCTGCGATCTTTGGCCTGGCACATAAAATGGCACAGACACATGCCGACACTTATTTTGTAGGTCTGTGGAAAGACAATATCTACCGCGGCCTCTTGTGGAAGCTTAAGGATAGGGGCAAGACAGCGAGTTATGCCGCGAATACTGCACTGACCTAAGCATGGACCTCCCTTAAGAGGCACCATTGAGTGACCTATTATAATCAGATCTCTCAGCGAAAGCATGGTCGTCCGAGCCGTAGACTTAAAACCATGTGGTGCAGATCCTCACGATCTCAGCGAAATTGTTGCCACTAAAAAATATCTTCACTGGTTCATTGGAGAGTCGACCGCAAGGGCTCCCAACAGCGATGCGCCCAGTTCATCAAGGGGGTGTAGCCTCAGCGCCTCCCAGCCTCATATCAGGCTCCAAGCGTTGCTTGATCTCAGGTTTCCAACATCATCCCTTGTCTCTTATTAATCAAAAGGTCGAATTGCAAAGTTGCACTGTACAAATTTCCCCCGTTTTCTTCTCATCTCTTCAAGTTATCGGGGAGCGGTGGAAAATGCTTTGAGGGATGTGTTAGTGGAGAAGGGAAGGGAAGTAATTGGAACCATACGATTCCGACGGTGAAGATTTAGAGGAATTGGAAGTGGGGCTTGGGGAGGGTGGAAGTCGGAGAATGCCGTCACCTCCACCTGAGGGTGAGATGTTCTTTGTTCCTCTCAAAGGATGGCTTTGGCAGCCTTACTCAACGAAAGTGGAGGGAATATTAAATAGAATGGACAACGACCTCACCAAATTATTTAAACATTCTTTGTGCTTTATCAAAGTTTTGCCTTTACTTGCTCCATCCCATTACCTGAGAGGGGTATAACGATACTACCTTCAGCAGTCTTCACACTCTGCGCCAATACCTCCACTACCGTTCCATCAGCCTTCCACTTTAAAGTCGCACCGCCCCCTCTCCACGAAGGCTGCAAACACCTCAATTCCGCCTTCTTAAGCTTCTCTCCCCAGTACGGCACCAACGCACAATACGTCGACCCTGTGGCTTGATCTGCCCCAGTTAGTTCCCTGAATATCCACTTCAAACCCGGAGCGATGCCATACCTTCCGAACCATAAGCAAAAACACGCTTGGCGAAATCCACCTTGGGATCCAAACTCCACGAGCTCGTAATAACCTGGCTCCTAGTTCCCTCCGGACTTGCTTTGAGCAGTGCCACGGGATCGATCTTCATCTTTCCTGCAGAGAAATCGAGGTGTGGATCAAGTTCAAGGACGATATCCATCAACGCATTCTGCCCAATACTTAGAATCTTGTTTCTATCAACACTCAGAGCTTTCGCGAATTCTGTTTTGACCTTGTCTGAGATTGAGAGCGAGGGCAGCACTGGAGAAGAAGGGAAGGACATGGAGATTATCACGTGGTCGCTGCTGGATGACTTTGTTAAATGGGATGGGGCGATCGTAGCAGAAGTTTTAATCCCCGTGAAAGTCGTGAAATCGAATTCATTGCCCAGACCTGCTGTATGTAAGGCGTGCGCTGCTCCTAGAATGCCGTGTCCGCAGAATGGCTCTTCTGCGATAGGCGTGTACCAGCGGATATCGAATGAGTTGGAGGTGGATTTTGAGCGTCGGCGGACGAAGACGGTTTCAGAGTGGTTCATTTCTCTGTAGAGATGTTAGGCGGGAGTTGGGGTTGAGATGAGGAGGGTGGACCTTGCGATCAGTTGCATGCTGTGTTCAGGAAGCCACGGATCGAGGTGGTTGAGTATAAAGACTGGTGTGGGATTTCCTGAGAAAGGGGTTGATGTCATTGTGTCATATACGACCTGGTAAGCTTTCAGTAATTGTTCTGCACTGGGAAAGCGAGATAGTGTACAAAGGGTAGGCGTTCAGCCATCTCAGTAAGGAATTTTAGAGAATTCATAGATCAGGTCTGAAATCTGGGCACAGCTTTATCGCTCAGAGCAATCTCCAAAACAATATATAATAATTCAATACTCCAATAATACAGCATGTGAAAGTAAACCGGCAATAACCATCATCGGTAGCTCTGAAGGGCAGGAACGATTCGCCTATCTGAGTTTAGCTCTGGCCTTTCCCCACCTTTCAGGGGTCCCATCTCGTTCATGCCCCCCCTTTTCCCTCGGTAGTGCATTGCTTGAAAAGAATACATTTCCACTTTTAGATGATATATTTCGCTCAGTTTGAACGAATTCTCGACCATAGGGTAATCTTCAGATGCAAATAGAGCTGCGATCCTTAGTCCACTTCGGTCGCAAATCCAGTGCATGCAGTCGAGCGCACGCAACAAGATGATTGAAGCACTACGAATGAGAAGAGGCATACTCTGGGAAAACGTGGAAGGTATGGGCCGCTCTCATATCCATTTCAATCGAATGCTTGACACGTCGTTTTTTGGACACGTTGGTCTGGCCTCTTGCTCTGTTCTGGCGATGAAGTCAAATGCATCAATGGTACGACATATCAAATCCATTCTGTTCAATCGCTGGAGCGACGTGAATGGCTGATACTATGCTTTCCAGACCAAGCAATACGGCAAGTGCGAACAGAATTTTGGACAGTGCCACGACCAGTCATGATGATCATGGCTCTTCGATGCTGTAAATCTGCAACGCGCCTGAAGTGCAATCAAGAAATCCTCCCATCGCGACGGTGAGGAATCTCTCGGATCAGGGCGAAAATAGACTCCATTCAAATCTCTGAACCAAAAGGGCAGGAGCTGCCTGATTGAGGTCAGATTCACATGCTGCAAATACGAGGTATATTTCTTTGAGAGCTTTCCCCTTGAGTTTTAGAGTTTTTGAAGCTCGCTTCAGCTTCAAATTGAGCAGGAGCGTACATCTGACACGAAACGCAGGAGCTGTTTGCATTTGCGACTTCGCAAGCAGACATAATCCGAATTTCCGAACTCTATACAAACACTCCAGATTTCTCTTCGATTTCTAGCCTTTTCCTCGATGAAATTCCATTCAGAAAGCGGAGAGGCGCATTGAAATACACACACAGCCAACAACTTCAAATTCTTCGCAAAGTCAAAAACGACTTCGTAAATGCGGACGGAGCCGGCTTAAAAATAAAACCCCATGGCTGAAACCCCACGGCAGCCGAGATTGTGCCTCATCCGTCAAAAAACGGACCCATATGCAGGGCTGAGACTGTGCCGCGCTCCTTCATTGGCCCTAGCGAGCTGTCTGAGCCACCAACCAACATTTTACGGCGTAGCAGAGTATGACAGGACATAGGCTCCTCCGACCGCAAAGTCGAAGCTCTTCCGTTATCAATTACCCAAGTATCGAAGCTCCAATATCGTGTGCGAGAAGAAAAGAAGTAATTGCGACCTTGATATTCAAAAGGGGTCTTTGCCCAAGGCTGGAATTGGGACGAACGAGGCTGTGAGACGCCAATACGCCAATACGGCCCTGAAGCCTGAGCTGAATGAAGAAGCATGGCGAATCATCGCCGCCGATCAAGCTCGATACCTACAATCCGACTATCGCAGCCTTTACCTCCTCTCCCAATTACTCTCGATGATATCCGACCGCGAAATGTACCTCAAATCACCATAATACCCTATCATGATGACCCGGCGATGGACGAACATCATTCGCCGAAGTCTCCAGACAACCTACCTCCATCCTACGAGCCAATGCACGATTATCTCCGCTCACAACAAAGGCCTATGCACCTTCCCCTACCAACTCCACCTACCATCCGAATTATGAGCGCGCCGGAACTAGAAGAGCCGTATCGCGACGAACCGTTTGTGATTACGATCGATCATGATCTTTCCCAGCCACCTCCGCCGCCGTACGAAGAGCTATATATTGAGGATCAGAACCAGAGGGAGCTGCAGAATTTAGTGCGGGAGTTCGATGTTGATGCGAGTCCGGCGGAGGAGATTTGCAAGTTCATTGTTGCGATGCTGCTCATAGCATTGACGGTGGCTTGTGTAGGGACGGCGTTCCATTGGGGGACGTTGGGGTGCAACGGGCAAAGGTGTTGATTTGAGATTCTGATACCCGGTATGGCATGGCGTTTTGGCATTAGGATTGGTATGGCGTTATATGGACTACGGATTATAAGACGAAAAGAACGAAGAAAGATGAGAAATGGAACTCTTGAACAAAGAATGTGCTCCCTTGGGGGAAGTACCACACGTGACCATTGACCCTTGGAGACCACTCTGGAGCTTTCAGATGGGGACGGAGTCCTGGAAGGACATTCCGCTTTGGGCATGACAGCGGCCACTTTTCCACGCGCGGCTAAACACATCGACGCGATAACAAGGGCGTCATTTTCGTCCTTTTATCAACCCCCGCCTTCAACGTTCTACCAAAAGTTTGGTGACATCCATGTCCCACTTTCCAATAGATAGTCCTCTGCCTCCCTGAATATAACAATCAATACGCCCTTTTTAATCCACGCCCTTCTCCTTTCTTTCCTCTTTCCCGTCTATACCCAACCCTCCCATCACCACTCACAATGGCACCAGCAACAGTCACAATAGCCTCCGGTGCAACATGGCAAGAAGTAGCTGCAGACCGACAAGCCTACCGCGATGCAACAATTGCCCGCATCGAGCCCGCAATCCCAGATATCACTGATATCCCATTAAATACTCTCCCAATTGCAAAGCAAGTGCTCACACCAGAAGAGATCAAAATCACAGAACGCACCGTGGAAGAACTCGCAGAAAATCTCGCAAAGGGAGAGCTCAGCGCAGTAACAGTAACAAAAGCGTTCCTCCGTCGCGCCGGACTCGCCCAAAAAGCCGTACATCGCCCCTTCTAGCTCCAAATCACACCAATCTAACTTCGATCTATAGTGCAACTGCATAACAGAACTCCTCCCCGAACGCGCCCTCACACGCGCAGCTTACCTCGATTCCTACCTCAAAGAACACGGAAAACCGATCGGTCCTTTACACGGCGTACCCATCAGCGTGAAAGAACATCTTGGAGTGAAGGACTTAGATCACAATGCAGGGTTCGTGGCTTGGGTTGGAAGGACGAGTCCTGAGGATGCGCATATTATCCAGATTTTGGAGGCTGCGGGCGCGGTGTTTCATGTTAGGACTACGCAGCCGCAGAGCTTGATGCATTTGGAGACTAGTAGTAATATTTATGGGTATGTTTATGTTAGTGGTAGAGGGTATGAGAGATGCTGATGAGTTCGGGATAGGGTTACGACGAATCCGTTTAATACTACGTTGACTTCTGGTGGGAGTTCGGGAGGAGAGGGTGCGCTGATTGGGTTCCGCGGATCGTGTTTGGGTATTGGTACAGATATTGGAGGGTCGATTCGTTCACCTGCTGCCAATAACGGTACATACACCCTTTTGAGCCTTAGACCATCTCTAATATATCACAGGTCTGTATGGGATGAAACCAACAACCCTCCGCCTACCTGTGGGTGGCTGGACTGCCACAATGGCTGGCGCCGAACAAATAGTCCCCACAATCGGTCCCCTATCAACCAGTCTCGAAGGCTGCAAGCTCTTCATCAAAGCCATTATCGATGCGAAACCTTGGTATAAGGAACCTGCCATGCTACCTTTTCCTTGGAAGGAAGAGGATGCATTCAAAGGCAGAAAGCTGAAAGTAGCAGTACTTTGGGATGATGGGGTAGTGAAACCTCATCCCCCTGTTACGCGAGCGTTGAAGCAGGTGGTAGACAAGTTGAAAGAGAAGGGCAACGTGGAGATTGTGGAATGGAAGCCATATAAACATGAATTGGCTTGGGAGCTTATCGTACGTTCCCTTTTTCACTTCCAATTCCCACGCCGAGCTTCATTGGTTAGTGATTAACTTTGCTACAGGCAAACCTATACTTCTCCGACGGCGGTGCCCAAGAGCTAGCTGCCTGCGCCGAATCCGCTGAACCCCTCCGCCCAATGACAACGCACATCCTAAAAGACAACCCTCACGTGCAATCTCACACCATCCATTCCATGTGGGAAGCCTGCGTCAAACGCGACGCCTACCGCGCCGAATACGCCGCCCTCTGGAACTCGACCGCCACGTCCACTTCTCCCACTGGCCAACTAGAAGGCATGGTTGATGTAATTCTGTGCCCCGCGGGACCCGGCGCGGCGCCGAAGTTGGATACGGCGAAATGGTGGGGATATACGAGTCAGTGGAATTTACTGGATTATCCGGCTCTTATTTTTCCTGTTGATAAGGTCGATGTGGTTAAGGATGAGGTGAAGGAGAGTTATGAGCCGAGGAATGAAATGGATAAGTTCAATTGGGATCTTTGGGAGAAGTTTGGGGCGGAGGGGTGGAAGGATGCCCCTGTTAGTTTGCAATTGGTTGGTCGCAGGTAAGTGAAATTTCGCTGTTGTAGTGGTGGATTGAATGATGCTGATGGTTCATTAAGGTATGAAGACGAGAAAGTCATACAAGCGCTGGAGATTGTGAAGGCGGAGACAGGCTTACCTTTTGTTTCATACATCTGATACCTCCTATCTTCGAATACGAATTATACCCTTTCCGGTCTGGATGCCGTGTGGCCTATTTTCCCCGTCCCCTCCTCGCGTGTTTTCATTTCTCACCCTTACGTTTTCCCCTTCTCACAACGTTCTTTTCCCTTCTCCTCCTAGCCAGAAATCTTCTCCCCCAACACGTCTTCACCACAAATTTTCTTAACCTTCGTCTCGGCCTACGCTTTCTCTCCTTCTGCCACTCCTTCGTCCCTGCAAAATATCCCGTCTTCGTCTGACCTCCCACCATTTTCAATGTCTCACCCACTTAGACTTAGCTTTACGCCTCTCGGCAGCTTCTTTTTTCTCCTTCGCTTTCTTCTCTGCAGCCTCAGCCCTTTGCTCAGCAGCTCTCTTTTCTTGCCTCTCGTCGCGTGTATGCTTGTCATCAAACAAATTCGTGATCTTCTTCCTGTGAGTGCTGGGATTCATATCACGATAGCCACAATGATTCGTTCAAGCAGTGGTGTTCTGAACCTCAATGTCCTCCTCCTCTGCTCCACTGTCATCAGCAGCTTCGTCGTCAGCAGGAGTCTCCTCATCATTTCCACCGCTCGGATAAGAATCGTCTGATATAGGGACAAAGTAGTCTCTACCATCATCGTCGGGTGGAGCGTCGTACTCGTCAGAAGCTATTGGGTTGTTGTTCGCATTTCCGTTATCAACAGACGGAGTCGTTGTCGACTTGCTCATTACTCTCAGCAGCAGCTTCTTCGGTGTTGATGGCGGTGGTCGGAGGCTGCGGGCATAGCATCTTCATTGCCCAAGGGGCGGCGGGTGCTCAAATGGGTGTTGGGGGATAATCTGGCCCGAATTCTCTCATTGTCTTCAGCGATAAAACCAAGCGATCTTGCAGGACGTAGAGCCCCTAGTAGCGAAGCATCTAAACTCCAATACGGGAATGGATGGTCTGACAACAGAAAGTGTTGTGGACAATGGTGCCTCATCGCTTTCGCTCATTCTCGGGACATTTGCAAGGTTTCCCGGGTCCAGAGTTGGTTGCATCTCTGACAGCGGTGCACGTGATCACAAGGTTAGAGTGGAAGTCGCACATTCACCTGAAGCTGGCTCGAATTCCTCAAATTTACATTGAATGAATCTTGGGCTTGAAGTGTCTTCCCCCCCGGGCGCGGGGGGTGAAGAGGATGGCGATGGCATCTTCCATGTGTTGTCTCTTGCTCTGCTGTGATTTTGACCCATCGTGGAGAAGTGACCGTCGAAAGGATTAAAAGACAGTCCCACAGTGGATATTTGATTTCTTTCATGAAAGGGGAGTGGGTTGCCTGCATCGAAAATAAAGGAAGCTCATTTTTGAATGGAGAACAGTATTCTGGAAGTATGAGACCTCTTCGCTATAAATTTCTCGAGGACATGCTGAAGGAATCCAGAGCTGTTTCGAAACCTTTTCGTCACTCGAGTTAATAAAGGATGGAGGCATCGAGAAGAAATGAAGCATGTCGCAAAGCTTCTCATTTCCATCCGCTTCCAAAATTCCGGCACAGCTGTCAGATACATGGTGTGACTTTTTGTCCAGTATTTCAGTCCATATAAACTTTCAAAGGGACAAAATGATAGGAGTAAATGAGGTAGTAAGCAGATCTACAAAGGATGCTCAACCAAAAAGATACCTCCTTTCCGGGCCGGAAACCTTTGGTCTTTTCCATTCTTCTCATATGGATCCGTGTGTGTTTTAGTTCCTTTCATCAATACTCTTGAAATATCCTCACCCTCCTTCCTCCAGCATAGGTTTCTCTTTTCGTCTCTGCATTTCCTGAATACAGCTGTCTGGGACACCACAAACAAGATGTCGCGTTCGCACTCAACACCATCCACCCAAAATCTTCCTAGTTCTGATGATGCCCAGTCCTTGCCATCTCCGCCACCAATTCACTTCTCTCTCAGCTCCTGCCTCAGCCCACCTCCCAGAGCCGAAAGTAGGGAACCTCGAGAGTCAGATTGGGTGAGTGAGTCTAGTAAATCCGTTTCACCGACAGCTATTCCGCCTCCTATGCCTTCAGGCGCTCGTCGTTCAAGTCAAATGGACAATGCACCCCTCCGGAAACATCGCGAGACGTACTGGCCAAGAAAAGTGTCATTCCCAAGATCGAATGTTCGAAGGCAGCCGTCCGAGGCTGAGGATGGTGGGGATCTTGAAGGTGGATGTGATGGACGGCAAAGAGCAAACAAAGACGATGGTGTAGGAAGAGAAGGATGTGATTGGAGCGAAGTCGATGTTCAACCTAGACGAACGGGTAAAGATTGGTTTAATATCTGCGGTTTGGTTCTGATAGGGATGTTTGTGATTATACTTTGTGTGGTTGCCGGCTTCTTGGGGATTTGGTTTGGTGTTCTTGCAAAAGGCAAGTGGATAATTTGAGGATTGAGGAGGGAATTGGAGAGTTGGAGAGTACCTTAGTACGGGCTTCAAAATTCAAGAACCGGAACACTATGGAATGGGAGTCCTTATTTATTTGCCTGAAAAGATGGAGCTGGTAGTGGACGACCAGGATAGGGCCAGGATGATGCATTAAATAATTAGGAGTATCCATTTTAGATCCAAGTCGGACAGAATTTTCATTTTTCCATTTGGTTTATCCTCGCGATGAAGTGGCCAGAGCTTTGAGCTAATTGCTCCTTTGGGAAGGATGCTGGCAACTGGCGTGCTGCTAGGCGCCTCTGCGAATTCGAAGCTGATTGTCCGCCCCAGGCGCATCATGGTTCCTTCCTCAATCAACTTTACACAACACGTCCAGATTTCAACTCAGCCCATCACCAAGACGTTAATTTCTTTTTATTGTGAAATTCATCCGTCTGCAAAGTTTTTTATTCGTCTTGTTCTCCAATTCGCTAAGAAGTACTTAGAGCTACTCAACTGATGGTCCTTAATTACCCAAATCCGACATACCCCGCATATCAGACCGCTGTTATTGGCACCCCACGCTGGCCACGTTACTCAAAACCAGCGTATGAATTGAGACCCTGCATAAGCGCCTTTGGAGTCCAAGAGAAAATTTATTTTGGCACGCGGATACGTCAATGACGCCGCAACCAGGGTAAGTTTATTGCAACGTGAACTCGTCACACCGAGAAATGGATACTTACAGATAGTTTTACAAGTAGACAAGTTTGTCGGCTCAATTGCGAGAACGACCTTGTGCTGGAAAGTTAATTTGGAGTTCTGGCTTCGTAATGGTGAAGCTGTGGGATTTTCCAAATCTGATTCGGGTGGCCAGTGCCCGCGTGCTGTGGCTTTCGTAGCGAGCAATCGCTGTAACCTCACGGTCTCAACATCGGAGCAGTTCCTGCACGCCTCACCAATACAACGCTGCCTCACCGTTCCTTGTCACATCTGTACATCAGATGGCGACGACTCGTCGAATTGTTGATCTATTGGAAAATGCTCATCATTTTGTGGCGCTCGCCTCGTCTATAACTGGACCATATCCTCCGTGCACGGCTGCACGAGACCTTTTTCTGCTCACTTGCAATTGTGTGAACTGTTCCATTGGACTTCTTGACCGCTGTATCGGCACTGAATCGGTCTCGAATGAGGGCTCAATTGAGATTGAATGGATGAGAATGAGTGGGAAAATTGGGGGAAATGATGCAGTACTGCCCAAGACGTGGAGGAAGCGCCGGAAGAGGTGATGTTGTGACCACGTGCAGTGATTCTGATTCGGATGGCAAAATGTTGTTGCAAATCCCCCACGACACCAAGGTGCATTCACCGCTCGTCGGTGCCTTCGCCTTCTTCGCGTGGTTATATATCCAACTTCTACCCCGTTTCTTTGCATTCTTCAAGCCTCGTGCTTTCTCTATTCTTACTCATAATATTCAAATATCCAAGTTATATTTCCGATCCTCATCACCTCCTTCCTTCATCCATTTATATATCTCCTCCTCAAGTCAATTATGGCAGACACCGTTCAACCCCTCGCTCCTGTTGCCTCCGACGACCGTGAAACTCAACTCGCTGCCCGGGAAGCCGCCGTCGCTCAACGTGAGGCTGCAGCTGATGCACGAGAAGCCGCTCACAATGAGCGAGAAGCAAGCCTGAAGGCCCGAGAAGATGCTCTGAACTCCACCGTTCCTTCTGCTGTACCTGATGCACCTGTCTCCGAGGAGACTAGCGTCCCACTTGAGTCTGTCGAGGAGAAGACTGAGGAAGCTGCGCCCGTAACCGAAGGCGAGCCTGAGTTGAAGAGCGAAAGCGCGCCAGTCGAAACCTCGGAGGAACCAGCCCCTGTCGCCAGTGAGCCAGCTTCTGAGATCAAGGCTGAGGAGCCAAAGGTCGAAGAGACCATCCCGGAGGCAGTGGAGACTACCCCAGTCAAGGAAGTGAAATTCCAAGAAGCAGAAAGTGCTCCGATTGAGGAGAATCAGGTTGTTGAGTCCAGCGCACCTGTTGAAGAAGCCAAGGTTCGTATTCTCGGTTCATTCATTCACCATGACCACTTCCAGGAATTGCATGACGTGATCCGGGTGTTCAACTCCTAACCCCGTATACCCCGCAATAGTTTCGGTACTCTCAGTCATTTCCAAAACAATCAATGCTAACACTGCGATTCTGAATAGTCCGGGGAGACTGCGGCACCCACTGAGTCTGCTGCCGAGACCACCCAAGAATCAGCCTCCGAAGCTCCTAAGGTCGAGGAATCAAAATCCGAAGAGCCCGCTGTCGAGAGTGCTCCAGCACCTGTCGTTGAGGAGCCAAATGCCGAGGTGTCGAAGGTTCGTATTCGCTGTTTCATTTCTTCCTATACAAACTCAACCTCGCCTCTCCTGAAGTAGATCTGGCACTCTTAATTCTTTCCGGAAGAATTATTGCTGACTCTAAGATCCTAACAGTCCGAGGAATCCGCTGCTCCAGTGACTGAGAGTGAGCCTGTTGAAAACACTGCAGCACCCGTTGTCGAGGAACAGAAAGCTGAGGAGCCAGTTGCTGAAAGCACACCTGCCCCAGTTGAAGAGACTAAGGTCGAGGAACCGGTCGCCGAAAGTTCATCTGCTCCAGTTGAAAGCGCCCCTGCGGTTGAAACCCCAGCTCCTGCTGCTGAAGCTCCTGTTGTGACAGAGGAGATTGCCAAGGCTCCTGCTGCACCGGAACCCATTGCGGTTTGACAGCGATGGAGATCGCGGTTTAGGAGGGTGGCTTGAGATAAAGGAGGAATGGATTGTGGCAACAGTGTATGGTAATGAACGGGTGCAGGGAACGCTGGATGAGACGGGATTGAAATTGTGAGAGTTGTGCAAATTATGTACTTGCGTGTTGGTGTGCGGGAATTTATGGTTTCAAATTGAAGTTTTCAAGCATAGCTAGCGAGTCCATTCAAGTTTTGCATTTCAACGAGTTTGAAATTAATGGTGCGTGAACAATTGAAGTGATTGCGATCAAGCAAGGCTTTGATCTCAGCTCCATGGCTCATCAAAGTCGTAGCTCCCAGGGTATAAACCATAACATCTGTACTCCGAATTTACATGATCACATGACCTCATCTAAAGTTATCTCAGCTGTCAAGGCTTCTTCTAAGCCTTCTTATCCTCCGTCAAGCGGCATCCAAGTTCTGAATTTCCAAAGCAGGGTGTCCCAACAATCCCTTGCGGTTCTGGTTCAGGCTCGGCAACCGGAACACGTTCGTCAATCGTAACGTCACGTTTATCTTCTGTGAGTGCGCACCCAAGTTCTAGCTTTCCAAAGCAAGGAATCCCGACGATGCCTTGCGGTTCTGGTTCAGGCTCGGGGATGGGTGTGCGGGTAGCGACTTCGACGGCGCGTTTGTCTTCGGTGAGAACGCAGCCTACTTCGGTTGATCCGAAGCAGGGAATGCCGGAGATATCTTGGGGTGTTGGAAGTGGTGCACTGAGGATAGAGGGGAGGAAGATGGCGAAAGCGAGGAAGAAGTATTTGATGGGGGCCATGGTTGGAATGGAGTATGATGGGTTTGCTGCTATAAAGCGTGGGAATTCTTGATTGACAGAACGTTGGCAGATTTGATCTAAAGAAGAGATTTTGAGGCTTGATTGCGGAGTGAATGACTGTGAGATATCGTGGATCTGGAGGATCATGTCGAGGTCTAAGCATCTTTTTGTACTTGGTTGACGGGCTCCGATGGCAACTTACACATGCATCGAGAAGCTAAGTGTGGCTCATTCCCTTACGCCGGTGAAATTGGTATGGTGGAGAAACTTCTCAGAATAGCTTCAAATTCCAAAATCATATATCGCGTGTATTATGACGTGCGACGATGAGTGACGTGAATAGAATATCCAATCTACCATCGTACACGATGTGCTTTCCTGGAGAGCTGAAACAAATGAAAGAGTCATCTTGACTTGCAGAGACTTCCCCGCAAAAGGCACTAAGCATACATGAGAAGGAACGAATTGCACATGATTTCGATCCTCCCAACGACTAGACTTGGAAGAAGAGGCCTCGTCGGCTGAAGGCCCCACTCTTAGGATTTATTACACAGCCTTGCGGCTCTCTTTCGTCTAAACTGCCGTACCGCAAATAGACAAGAAGATGAGGCTCACGGTAGTACATGTCAAGGATATCTCAGCCAGACGAAGCGATAACCCGGTACCGAGCTAGCCAGGAGCCGCCCAGCGGCTAGGGGTTCAAAGAATTGAAGGATGTCAGTAAGAGGAAGCGTGACAAATTGATCCATATGCTTATCGAGCTTACGAGAGATGTCATTAACCATATCCCCAGATTAACGCCGCAGGCGCGCAGCCGGGAGCCGACCCAAAAGACGCGCAAGCTCGCAGATAATCCCAAAATATCGACGGATACTCCCGGTAAATGAATGTTAAATTTTTAGCGGGTGGCACAGCCAAAATTTAACAATCATTTAGGGGGAGCGAGAGTAATTCAAAGGGAACAAGGAAGATGATATGCATATAGATCCCTGATATTACAGTACCGCTATTCTCCGCTCGGAGAACGAAGTCCCGCTTGTTAATTTCTCGCTAGAGATATTTTTGGGAACGAAGGATTATTTTTGCAGCCAGATTTCTGTTTTTGGATCCGGCTACTTTAGCCTGAAACGAAACATCACATGCCTGAGCCTCGCCGCAGCATCAGGGCCTAACGCAAAACGAGTTTTTCCTTGCATGCAGCCGCTGCCGAACGAACTAATAAATGATCGAAACTTCCTCAAGACATCCAGCAACAATGACGGACTTAGCCTTGCAATCAATCAACACTCCGAGTATTATTCATTGCTACGAAGCTAACAAATCAACCTGAAAGCGTCAAGGCTGTTGTGTGACCTATCAAGACTCTGATGGCCGGCAATGGGTTCAGCGTTGAGCTGGAAGGCAATGTTCGCGGTCTCTGGGCAATCGCACAGCCTCTAGATCTGTCAGTTTCGCTATACAATTCACAATGAGGGACGGGTACCCACTAAATTATACGCAATTCGTCTGTTCGAAAGACCTGCATGCGGCAGAGAATCGACGCCAATAAGAGACAACATGGTGTCCATTGCTAAACGCGCTAAAAATCCAGCACCACAAGCCCATTGACGAAGCCTGAAGGTTTCCTCCACCTCAAATCATCAAAAATCCACAGGTCTCAACACCGCCGTCAAAATCCGCGATTGGTAATCCTGCCGATTTAAGTCCCTCACTGGTTGAATGATCAACGTGGAATTGAGTGTACTTGACGACATTCTTCTCGACGATCTTGACTGAGAGCCAGGGTAAATTGCCAGCTAGGACTTTGTCGTACGTTGACGCTCATTGCTAAGCTTCAAAAAATTACCTACAAGCTGTTGGATGCCAAGTATAAGTCGCCTATTCCACCCACTCCTGTTCCTAGTGGCCCTGGGAAGGATAATGTTCTTCTTGGTGATGATATAGATCCCAAGTCTTTGCATGTACCGCTACATCATCGGGAAGATAGAGGGAAATATATTCAGACTTTTGGAATGTTCATTGTTCAGAGCTCAGATGGGAAATGGGTCAATTGGTCCATCGCTAGAGCGATGGTTATGGGTACTTGCGAGATGGTCGGTTCCGTGATGACAAAACAAGGCGTCGGAGTCATTTTCCAGTTATAGAAAGATGAAGGGAAGGACACGCCTTATGCACTCTGTTTTGGAGTTCCGCCAGCAGCGATCATAGTGAGCGGCATGCCGACCCCCAAGTGGACAAATGAGATGAGTATATTGGGCTGTTGCTGGTGTCGGAGTCGAAGTCACAAAACCCGAGACCAGCGACCTGATGGTTCCTGCCAATGCGGAAATCGTGTTTGAGGGATAAATTTTCAAGATCATGATAGTGCAAAACTCTCGTGCCGCATCCCCTTGAAGTAAGCGACAAGGAAAATACTCGGTAACAACCTCTTCATCCTCGAGTGGTCGAACTTGCAAATTTCGCGACGACCTATCGCTCCTAAAGGATTTGAAGGCATCTATTATAATTTGTGATCCTCAATTGTGCCCCAATCAACGGCATGTGCGGGAATACGTGCAGTGCGTACTCGGTTAGGGGTGTCGCTAAAGCCTTGGAAACGCTTTGCGCCTAGCATGTCGATTTCCGGGCCAAAAGTCGACTCCGCTCATAGATAGTAGAAGGTATCTTTTCACGCACCAGCTACTGGAGACACCCTCAATGAAGGCGCTTTTCTAAATCCATCTCTGCACTTACTGCCATTCCTTATAGAATTCACTTCGGCATCAATCGCAATCGAGAACGAAACCTTGGCTTCCAAATCTATCACCAGTTTCAACAATCCAATACTTCAATATGAATGAGACAGATTTGATATTTTGCCTTCTACCAAAATGAGGACGCTGAGGGGATGGAAGGCCTGACAATAGTGATCGTAACCGCCCAACATTGTTGGTTTCATGCTCAGTTGCTGAGTGCTGACGACCACCTGGATTGATTGGTAAGGTCATCACGTATCCGAAAGCCTATCTTACTCCATCTCACTCGCTGCTGCGAATAACCAAATCTTTGGCAGACTTGTAGTTGCCGACGAATAGCTAGCTATTCCGAAGAAATTCGGGTACCGAGGTCCGCACAATATCGCCGCAACAGGAATGCTGGTTGTCAGCCAAGATATCTCACAACTCTCAACCACAGCCACCGTCCAAAAGAAGACGAAACACCGTAGGAACGAAACGGAGCGAAGGACTCAACGAAATTCATATCCGAATTCTTAAAGGTTTCTCAAACTGGAAGGAGGACAAGGACAGAAAGCTGTCACGTGCTCGCCTTTGGTGGCTTCCGAATTCTCCGGGTTAGCTTCTCGGCTTGCGCACGTGGAAACGGGTGGCGTTACATCATAAACTCTACTGCTCCGCCTCATCTGAACTCATGACAAAGAACGACGATGAGAAAAGCCGAGCAAGATCAACAAGCCCTCAATCTTGCGAAATGGACTTCATCGCACAGGCAACAAAGTCCCTTTTTATCAATAATAATTCTCCTCGACACGGATTCCCCACGGCGTTCGGATACTGGCTCCTTTCCGCAACGACTCGCTGGGTGCGCTCGGACGATCGTCATAGATCCCCACAGGGATCTAAACTCGAATTGTCTTCGTTCGCATGAAGCTTATCGACAAAGTTTGAGCCTTTTGCTGCGCCATGCTACTGTACGAGCCCTGGGAGTTTGCATAATCCTGGCATATCTTTACAAAATCACCTGCTGTTCCGAGTGAATAAGAGAGGGTATCTGGGTAAGCATTCCGGTGATAATATTCCAGCTGCTGAACTGTGATACCCGTTGCTATCTTTAACAAGTCAGCTTTACGACTTGTTTATATATTTGTCTCCCTGTTCCAAAATCTAGATTTCTATCTTATTTTCAAGTCGGAGTTCGTGCAATATCCGGGATATGAGATAGTGAATAGGGGAGCTCCAAGTACCTGTCGATCTCACGTCTCCGCCATTTTACTGCGTCATCTTCGCTCGCATCGGATCTTTCTTCTCAAATAAACCTTGACCTTCCCCAAATTATTCATAAAACGACACACAACTCTTTTCGTACATATTAATTGTAATACTCCAGCTGGGAGGTTCTTTCTTTTGTCGTCAAAATGAAGGTGCTCAGCACTGTCCTGGCGTCACTCGCCTCATTTACTCTTTGTAATGGTGAGTATTTCCCAAGCAGCTTCACTCCATTGCTAATATAAGACTGCAGGGTCAACTATCGTTCTCCCACGAGATGGAACCGTAGAAGAATACGCAGCCGTGGCTCTTGCCGCCATGAGGCGCGCATTGCCAGACTCCCCATCCGGAGGATACGCACCAGCTCCAGTGCCTTGCCCCTCAGCGAGACCCACGATTCGAGAAGCAGGAAGTTTGTCTCCAAACGAAACCGCATGGCTTCCAATCCGAAGAAACCAGACCATTGGTCCCATGACGGAATGGCTCACGCGAATGAACATCTCTGGATTCGATGCAGCGTCGTACATCAACAAAGTCTCGGGTAATGCTTCTACCCTCCCGAATATTGGTATCGCAGCCTCAGGAGGTGGATACCGAGCTTTGATGAACGGAGCAGGGTTCCTAGCTGCAGCAGACAACCGAACGAACAATGCCACGAACACAGGTCAGATTGGTGGTCTCCTGCAATCCGCTACATACGTTGCTGGCCTCTCAGGCGGTGGATGGCTCGTTGGTTCCATCTACACCAACAATTTCAGCACTGTGCAAAGCCTGAGGGATGGCAGCTCAAAGTCGTCCGTTTGGCAATTTGGAAACTCCATTTTGGAAGGTCCGGACAGTGATGGGATTCAGATTTTCAGCTCGGCGGATTACTATAGCACTATTGAGAGCGAAGTCAGTGATAAGCAAGATGCGGGCTTCAATGCTTCACTTACGGATTATTGGGGACGCGCTCTGTCCTACCAACTCGTCAACGCGACGGATGGAGGACCAGCCTACACCTTCTCTTCGATCTCTGAGATGGACAACTTCATGACTGGAGAAATTCCCATGCCTGTCCTCGTCACTGATGGTCGTGCACCCAACACGAAGATCATATCCCTCAACTCCACAGTCTACGAAATCAACCCATTCGAACTTGGCTCTTGGGATCCAACTACCTATGCCTTTGCGCCCCTCCGCTACGTCGGCTCAAACTTTTCAGCAGGCGTCATCCCCGACTCCGAGCAATGCATCCGAGGTTTCGACAACGTAGGCTACGTAATGGGCACATCCTCCACACTCTTCAACCAATTCCTTCTGCAGTTGAACACAACAACCATCCCACAAACCCTCAAGAATCTCTTCGAAAATATCCTCAACGGCCTTTCCGAAGGCGACAACGACGTCGCACAATGGCAGCCGAACCCCTTCTACCACTTCAACAACGACACAAACGAGAACGCGCAATCCAACGAACTGACTCTCGTCGACGGTGGCGAAGATAATCAAAATATTCCCCTCAACCCACTCATTCAACCTCAGCGCAATGTCGATGTGATATTCGCGATCGATTCCTCTGCCGACACAAACAACTCCTGGCCCAACGGCACCTCCCTAGTAGCAACCTATCAACGTTCTCTGAACAATACGATAGAGAACGGAACAGCGTTCCCCTCCATCCCAGACGTCAACACGTTCATCAATCTCGGTTTGAACAACAGGCCTACATTCTTCGGCTGCAACGCCTCGAACATCACGGGCGAAGCACCATTGATCGTCTACGTCCCTAACGCTCCTTATATCACGTACTCCAACCAATCCACTTTCACGCTCTCGTATAATAATACGTTCCGTAATGTTATTATTGAGAATGGATATGATGTCGCGACGCAGGGGAATGGGACTGTGGATAAAGAGTGGCCGGCTTGTGTTGCGTGTGCTGTGCTGAGCCGGAGTTTTTACAAGACGGGAACGACTGTTCCGGATGCTTGTAATACTTGCTTTGAGAGGTATTGCTGGAATGGAACGACGAATTCGAGCGAGCCGCGGACATACGAGCCGCCTTTCAAGTTGGCGGAGGTGAATGTTAAGTCTGGTGCTGCGAGTGTTTTGGGTGGGATGCATGTGGGTGCTTATGCGGCTTCTTTTGCTGCGGTGTTTGCTGTTATGCTTTCCTAAATGAGCTAGATGCTTGGGGATGGTTTGGATAAACTGTATATAGTTTGGGGAAATGGTGTGGCGATATTGTATATTTTGGATTTGGCGTTGGGCCGGGAGCGCTTGCTTTTGCATTTACATACGGTTTGAGAGTCTCATGAGCTGTTACGACAATAAAAATACCAAACATTTAAATTATTTCATTGATATCATTGTTCTGTAGTGTTTTCCCTGCCTGGTTAGAAACTTATGGCTTTCGACTCTCCCAAGTCCTCAAGTGTTATGACTGACAGGCCACTTCATCATTTTGAGAACATGCTGCCAGCCGAGGAAATCCTGCGAGGTGACTAGGAAATGATAACCTTGCACAGGATAAGAAAGAAATTACGGAGACAAAGGGATCACTCTACTTCCAGTGTGAACATGACTGGGGTTGAGAAGAAAACATAAGATCGAATGCGGCTAGCGTTGATGCGCGGTATCGACCTGGAGTATCTTGTTCCCCTAGTCCGTTTGCTTGCCACAGCCGCTGTCCGCCTGTAGTGAATTAACGCTCTTGGTGCGGGATCTCGAAACCAGCGCAGCACTCAACAGCCAGGAGCCGCGAGATGGGCGTGAAACGTTAGTCAAGACCACTTTTTGGCAGAGTTCCTGGCTTGGCCTAACTCCGCTCAGTTGTCCCAATCGCTGCCTGAAGCGGGCAGCAAAATTGAGGAATGGTGTTTTGTGTGCAGGAATATCGAAAGACGGTGTCGTACCGAACAACCAGGACGGGTCACGGGTGTGGAGAGTCAGTCCACAGAGGATGGTTCCGGATGTTCTTTCTTGCCTTGACTTGGCCACACTTCGGTTGGTTGTTGCCATTGTTTTCTTGACTGGAAAGCAAATCGTGAATTGAAAGTGACGAGCTATTCGTGATCTTGGTATAAGGTTGGAAAACTAGCCAGCACTTCCATGTGTCTCCAAGGAGTCTCCGCAGCATTTTAACGGAGTGTGATAGCTCGGACGTTTTGATCTTGGCGAAGCGGGTCACCTAGATTGCCCAAACCATACAAGTACACCCCTCCAATGACTTGGAATTCAATATCGGGGTCAACTGAAGCCTCCGTTGGTCTTAATGCAACTGGGATACTGCACCCCGGCAGCATATACATTTGGTCGCCTTGTTGCACCTTAGAATGCACCATAACTAAGTATTCGGGTCCAGGTCCAGATGCAGAGCCGTCGAGTCCAACTGTCGCAAGTCTCATTCCATGATTGAGGACTCCACCAAGCGCCGTAACAAAGATATCCAGCTCCTCATAGGTGTGCTGCCGTGTTTCTGTGATGATTATCTGAGACCATTCTAGCAATGTCCAGCCATGATACTTGACGGAGAAGTTACTGTCAAGCCATTCAATAACGGCGAGATTAGGAATCGCCCCTCGACCTTCAGGAGCCCACAATACAGAGAAACAACTTCGAGATACTTCGGCTGGGAAGTCTGTTGGGAGTAACCACATCGTCAGCCCTTTCCAGATCGCATCATAGAGCGTCAAAAACCCCACAGGGCTCACTTTGAGATCCCTTTCAACGCTTTCCTTCCTCAACTTTGGAACAGATCTCCTCAACCAATATGGATCGGGAATTCGCTTTTCAAAGTTGAACCAGCGCCGTATTTCGGAGCAGACTGTTTTGACGGTAGCTAGATAGGTACCTTCCACTTTTAAGGTGTCGTTGATTGAACTATCCAGAATAGGATTGGATTTGGATGAGGTGTGCCATTCCTTGAACTTGCTCTCCTGGATCGTCATGCCACCAGCCCATATATTGGGCCAATTCGGGACCCATGATGGCAGTGTCGAGACGCCCGGAGACCTAATCCCTTTCATGCACATAAGATCTAACGAGCGGGTCATTCTCATCATTGTCTTGCTCATGTCTGTTAGGATAGTCTCCAGAGATTGCTGGTAATTCGGGACCGGGACAAAAATGGGGCCATCATGGCAAAGGCCGAGCAAAGAGAATATTTTGTCTCTTGGATCGGTCGATAATGTCTCGATCGTCCATTGGAGAGCGTCGAGGAGATGGATTGGCTCACGTGTGTTCATGAAACGGTCTCGAAACTCGACAAGATGGATGGGTGGTCGACCTAGTTCTTGCCGTTCTGATGCTGTGCCTCCAGTTGTTTCATTCAGTCGCTTTATGAACTCGGCAACTTCAGTCCAACTCCGTCCAGCGGCATACTTCTGACTCGGTTCCCCGGTTCCCCACAAGACCGAGACTTCTGTAGCAACAGCGATCTCCTGGATAACCCAGACCCTTCTCCAATATCGCTGACTGAAGAAATCGTTGACTATTTCTCTGTTACGCTCAGCATCATGTCCAAATATCTGCGGGTCGGAAGCATCAATCAAGGTTTCCAGAGTCATTGGATCGCATGATGCTCCCGTCCAACAGAACACTTTTGTAGCTCTGGAATATATCTGACGCATATTCCTAACTTGTTGGCTACGTTCTTCGTTATCGCTCTGATTGATACAGAGTGCATCGACCCACAATAGGAAGCTTTTAGCTTCACGAGCATAGCTCGTCCTCCGCACGTGTTGAATTGCTGAGAAAAGATTTTCAGTAACGCTAACGTATTGATTGCCAGCAAGATGTATCGTAGTGAGTTTGTCGCTGGCACCCCAACAATATGATAGGGCGATGTAAGGCGGGGGATTGATTAAGGAGATGTGCTCAATGGAGCCGGAGGGAACTTGTGAGTCAACATAACAGTTCAGGTTCAGAACCCGAATTTCCGCGGTGTCGAAGTCCAGTTTCCTATATAAATAGTATCTCCGCGGTTTGATTTTTTGAAGCCTGGGTGGCGGACTAGCACGTCGAGGAGGTTCAGATCTGGGTGGCGGACTAGCAAGTGGAGTCGGTTCAGGACTTTCAGACGGATAAAATCTGGGTGGCGGACTGGTACGTCGACGAGGTTCATAAATTTCAGACGGATAAATCCTGGGTGGTGGACTAGCACGTCGAGAACTGACACGTCGACGAGGTTCATAAATTTCAGACGGATAAATCCTGGGTGGTGGACTGGCACGTCGAGAACTGGCACGTCGACGAGGTTCAGGAATTTCAGGCGGATAAAACCTGGGTGGTGGACTGGCACGTCGAGAACGGGAACGTCGACCAGGTTCAGGAATCTCAGACGGATAAAACCTGGACGGTGGACTAGCACGTCGAGGAGCTGGTTCGGTTTTTACGCCCTTGCGCATAATTCGATCGAAAAGTGACTCCATTTCAAAAAGGCAGTGACGAGATTTCCGGCTTTACAAGGAGAACAACGGGGAGAAAAGCAGGTTCTCGGGTGCAAGGTGTCCCCCGGGGCCGTGTCCAGGCCGGGCTGAAAGTGCGAATCCGTGAATGCGGGCCGTATATTGGCTAAATGGCAGGGATAGGTGATGGACCCATGATTGGCTGGAGATACTTGAATGATTGATCCAGAAATTGAAATGCCGGAGGACTGTTGTGACGCGGCAAACACGTCGTTCCATGACCTTGAGATGGATCAGGTCGGCCGGGTATTGCGAGGCTGAAAGCGCTTGGACCACTTGTCACGCTTCTTGGGCGTTGCCAGTAGCAACCCACTAGCGTCGGGTTTAGCTCTTCCCGAAAGGTAAACAGCGATCAACGATTCAAGGCAAGAGCAACTTCCCATCAACAAACTCCATTGCGTCGATGAATCCAACTATTTCGACAATTCAATTCTCGACTAACGACAATCGATATGAACGACCAATCCCCTCCAAAGCGAGTTACACGGGCCCGGGCGGCCGCGAAAATTGACACGGGTGTCAAAATCGCGACTGCGGCTTCCAAAGCAAAAGCTACTCGGACTGCATCCGCGACAAAACGAAAGACCAGAGCCGATGATGTCCACGAAGGCGAAGAACACAACAATCAAACAGTCAAACCAGAATTGCCCAAGACCACTCGAGGTCGTGCGAAGAAACCTGCCGATATTCAAGACGAACAACGAGTCGAAGCCAAGAACGAAATAATCGAACCAGAACTGCCCAAGACTACACGTGGACGGGCAAAGAAAGCCGCCGATGCTCACGAAGGCGAAGCACCCAATGAAGCCCGGAACGAAATAATCGAACCGGAATTGCCCAAGACTACACGAGAACGGGCAAAAAAACCAGCTTTTCTTCAGCCAGACCCAGAACCAGAAATGGAGGAAGAAGCTCCCGCTCCCGTCAGGTCCACCAGAGGCCGTCCCAAGAAGGCCGTTGCTGAAGCACCTGCAGCAGAGTCAACAAAATCTACACGCGGAAGAGCGAAGAAGGTTGAGGTCCCTGAAGAGGAGCCCGTCATCGTCGTCGAAGAACTCCCGAAAAAGCCTATTCGCGCTCGAGCAGCTACAATCTCCAAAGCGACAGCTCCTAAGAAGACTGTCAAATTTGAAGAACCAGATAAGGAAAACGTTGTGCCTCCTCCCGTCAATGCGAAGGGCAAGGCCAAGGTTACAGAAGTCGGCACCGGCCTGAAAGCCAAACCCGTTCGAAAGCCTGCTGCGACAACAACTCGAGCAACTCGTGGCCGAGCCAAGGTCGAGGAGAAGGAACAAAAATCATCGCCTCTCAGCCCAAAGAAAGCAATCCAAGTCGGCACCACAAAGGAACAAAGCTCAGAAGACGAACTCGCGACCAACGAGAAAACTCCTATGAAACCATTGATGAAGAGCCCAATCAAGGCTCCTGGAAGTGTCTTTGACACAGCAAAGAAGCTGGACTTCTCGAATTCAATTACTGTCCACAGAGCTGTCGTACAAGACTTAAGTGGATCAATCATGGCTAGCCCAGCTCGTCGTCCCCCACAAATCCCATTCAAAGAGTCGATGAAGACGTCCCCCCAGCGAGCCAACCTCGGAGGATCACTGATGAAGTCGCCATTCAAACTACCACTGCCCCCATCGAAGGCTTCTGAGTCAGCCTCCACTTCGAATTTCAAAGCTTCACTGCTCCAGTCTTCACCCAGACGACCACAATCTCCCACCAAAGTCTCTGAGCATGGATCCCCAATCAGATCTGGGAACCTCGACCCAATTATCAGTGGCGCGACACCCAAGACGAGCACTTTCAAGATCTCGCGATTTGCTACCCCAAGGACACTCACGAAGAGTGCGATACACCCTGGCCAGATGCTTCCTCCCAGTGCCTCAACAGGAACCCCACAGGAGAAGCAGGATGCTTCTGAATCAGACGAACTATATGCACCAAGCCTGAGCTTTTCTGGGCGTCTTTCCTCGATCATACCTCGTGAGGCCGACTCAGCCCTTACCACGTCTGAATCGATAATTGAGGAGACTGAAGATCCACCAACAATTGAGGTAGAACAGCCTGGCGAGCCAGTGATGGCCGATCAAGTGGAGCAAGTCACTGAAGAGGCTATGGATGATCAGCGCACGACTCCTCCATGCTCCTCTCCAGGGAACAGCACCGGCGCATTTTCTCTTCGAGAAGTTGATGAGAACCCATTCATGGACTCTGATTCGGAAGATGAGCTCGCTTCAGTATCTGCAAAGTACTCTCCAGGTCCATTGAACCTCTTCGCATCATCGCCAGCTACCCCAACTCCATTCACAGCTCTCAACAAGACTCCCAAGTCAACTGCGACGCAAAAGTCTTCCAAAGATCCATCTCTCAGACGTTCACAAATCGGATTTACTCCACGACAATTGAGCGACTGGATGGCTTCAAGTCCCGACAAGTCTGAACAAGGTATCTCCGATGCAGAGGCCGCGAGCCCAGCCACATCTACACCCAGAGCAGCACCATCCACTGATGTTGAAGGCGCTGCTCAGCCATCCCCAGCGAAAAGCACGTATTTCGAAGATGAGATGTCCGTTCGAGATGAGATGCAGTCGGCTCCTGAACCTTCAGATGATATCATGATTGATGAGCAAAATTTCACGCCCATTGAGATTGTGGAAGAGGATTTGGCACTTGCCGAAGAAGCTGATGAGATGTCCATGCTTGAAACTGGTGATATCGAGGACGCCCAGGAGGTCGAGGAAGCAATGGAAATGCTTATCGATACAGAGGAACTTGTCTTGAAGCCTCTCCAGACCGACTTGGAGACTGTGCAGATGCCCCTTGATACCAGCCAAGATCCCACAGAAGCTGTTCAGTTCGAGGCCGTAGGCAATTTCGAGGAAGGACCTTTGTTGATGGAAGAGGCTGCTTTAGAATCTTTCGGAAATATCGACGAACAAACGCAAATTAACGTAGCATATGAACGTCCTCCCTCTGAGGCGAGTCAGGAATACGGCGATGAGAATGCGATCCCTATCGATCCTGTCCTTCTAGCCTTGCCAACCCCACGAGCTCCGACCCCGCCAAGTTTCAAAACGCCAAAGTGTATTCTCGCTGAGAGAGTCTACCATACTGTCTCCAAGGTACCACTGAAAGCCGCTGCTGAGGATTCGCCTATGAGACCATCACCCATGAAGCACAGCGCCAGTATCTCTCGTCTTCCAGCACCAAGACCTACCAACAACCTTACTAGAAGCAACACTGTGATCTCCTACTCTCCAACGAAGAGCACACGTCGAGCTCGACCACAAGAACAGGAAGATGCAATCATGGAGGAAGCTTATGCAACACCATCCACACACGATGCGGCGCTTTGGTCAAACATGGGAACTCCAGCTCGTACTCCGCGTCGGGATCTCAATACTGCGCTCTTGAAGGGAGCTGTCGTGTTTGTGGACGTTCATACCAGTGAGGGTGCAGACGCTTCATCTCTCTTTACAGAACTACTCACTCAGATGGGTGCCCGTTGCGTGAAATCATGGAACTGGAATCCAGGTTGCGATGATGGAAGCAAGATTGGTATCACCCACATCGTATTCAAAGATGGTGGCAAGCGCACTCTTGAGAAGGCGAAGGAGACAGGTGGTGTAGTTACTTGCGTTGGAGTTGGATGGGTTCTAGAGTATGTCTGTCCTTTCACACCTCAAATATTCCCATGCTCACATTGATGTCTAGTTGCGAAAGAGAGAACAAATGGCTACCTGAATCTCCCTACTCGGTCGACACAGCCATGGTCCCACGCGGTGGCCACCGCAGACGCAAGTCAATGGAACCACGAGCGCTCGCAAATCTCAATGGCACCCTGCTGGCTTCGACATCAACAATCCCAGCCCGTAAATCGATGTCTCCAATGAAGAACCCCAACAGCTTTGCCGACACACCCTTGACATCTAAGTCCCGACGCCGTGAGTCCGTCCAATGGGTCCGAAGCCCCTCGTCCACCTCCTCAGGCAACGACGACAAGGTGGACGAAGAAACGCTCATGCTCTCACCCGTCCCTGCTACACCTGCGCCGGAATTCATTTCAGCTTATGGAGAGGAGGGTTTATATGGTGATGAGACACCCTCTGCTCAAACGCCGTATTTCTTGAAGAAAGATCAGCTTGTTCAACAGACTGCCCCTGTGAGGAAGTTTGATGATTTCGACGAGGAAGAGGGAATGGGTTTGGGAAAGGGATTTTTGAGTGAGAAAAAGGATGAGAGTGTTATGATGAGACTTATGGCGGCCAGGCGGAAGAGTTTGCAGTGGGCGCCGAAGGTGGGGAGTCCACTTGCGAGGGGTGGGGAGTGGAACTAAATTGTGTAATGGAGGGCAGAGATGAGGGGAGTTTTGTACTTGTTAACTGTTTGGGTTTTGTTTGCTTTTAAATGAATTGGGATGGTAGGGATGGGATGGGGTGCATGACGGGATTATGAGTAACTCTTGTTGGGTTTATTGTTTGTTTTAGTTGGAGATGGGTTTTCAAATTGAATATATGTCAATCATTCATGCTGGCTTTACTTACGCATTATTTGGAAGTGCCTGTACGTTGCTGCTATTACAGGGAAGAAAATTGAAGCGTCCTCAAGTGGTGACAGCGCTCCTTGCAAAGACATAGTCGTTGGTACAGCGGGACCTTGGCGGAACCGCTCTAGTGAGTTTCCCAGTCTATACTGCAAGGCCTTGTATTAAACAAGGGCAATTTCGAGGTCGGGAAGATAGATCTCATTGTGCCTGTCGACTATTTTTTATGGACACTTTGGAGACGCCCAAGAAACTGGAAACGCATTGAAAGTGTGTTCGAATTGTTTCTGTTTCTTCGAAATGTTATCATAGTCGAAAACATTGTGAGGTGGCATCTCGTATCCGCTTGCAGGACCACCAGCCTTGTGGGTCTTGAGAGGTATGGGTGGCTGCTCAGTGCGGAATCTCCTCAGCACCTAGGTTGTGGCTTGCGTCGCTTCTCCCTCGCAACGAGGGATCTGGGCATGGTGGCGCGATATCTAACGTCGCATTTTGAATTAACAGTTGCAGTTCCCCGAGGAGTATGTTGCACAGAAGGCAGTTGTAGTTCAACCTGAACCACTGGTGGCTGGGGAGGAACAGCTCAGGAGGGGGCTCTTTGGCTTTTCATTCCCTGCCATCATCCTCAATACAAGTATATATTTCGACTTCCCGAACATCCTCCAAGTCTTCGATTTTTTGGATCTATATCTCATAGCTTCCAACCCCAACTCCCACTACGTTCTTCAAAAAGACCCTTCACTTTCAACTTATTCCTTATCTTCCCGGTTGAAGACAAAATGTCTGACAAAGCAGACATCCACCCACCCGCCACCACACAAAACGTATCCTTCAAATTAAATGAGCCAGATCTTGATGGAAAGAGCAGTCAAGTAACTTATACTGTTCCGAACCCAGTTTCAACGGCCGATGTCGTCGATTTCAACCCACCAGCCATAGACGAGCACGAGCGCAAACAAACCGCCGATTCATCATATCCAATTGCCAGTGAGTGCAACACAGTAATCAGGTTCGCGACGTGCCATCATGCGAAAGCGGTACCCTTCGCTACAAAGAGTCTGGCTGATGTACATGTCTAGTCGATTGCTGTAAATGATTCTCTTATCGAGAAGATCTCTAACAGCTACATCACTGGACAAGATCATCCATGTTTTCGTGCCGATGATCGCGCCGTAGATGGGTCCGTATTCTTCGGCCTATTTTGGAATTGCTTATGAGCATGGCTGGCATCTATGTATATTAGCTAGTAATCATTCGAGGAAGCGAACCTTGGCTGGTGATATGCCAATGCATCCCACGAACGCACCTGCAAAATGTTCCCAAATAATGGTACTGTGGGTGGACATAGGAATTTTCAAGTCCGTAGGCACATTGGCCTCTGGTTGTTCCTCGTATGGAAAATCGGGAAGGGTGAGACTGCACAATGCAGCTTCCTCGCTTCTGGGCGAAGCACCAAATGCCATGTTCTTTGAATTCTCCGCCCTGCGTGCTGCTGTTGCAGCCTGGTGTGCAGCACCGAGATCGAATAAATCCATCGCTTTGCTGACATACAGCGGACTGTTGGCATCGTATTCCAAGCAGAACTTTTCTCCAGCGTGATCCAAGTATGTTACGATGAGGAAGTCCGGACATAAAGCTAGTTGCTTACTTGGATCTGCTCGCCGCCGACCAAATCGATTCTCCCATTCTGGTCTTGAGAGATATGTGACTGTTGCAATCTCCCGTGCCAGCTTCATTCACGCGTGCGGAGGCACACTGTCGTGGTAAAATCCTTGATTCCACTTCGGGTCCATCATCAGAACTTGTCTTTGAGTATGTCGCATCTCAATACTGTAAGGATGGCTCCCTGCACAGCTGGAAGTACAGGCAATTCGCTCAACTCGCTCCGGGAACAGGAAACCTGCTGCAAGGGACTGCATTCCGTCCATACTTGATCCTACGCTCGAATACAGCTTTCTGATTCCAAGGTGATCAAGAAGTCGAAATTGCGCCCGCACCATATCCTCCATCGTTAGGATAGGAAATCGAGTCGCGTATTTTTGATTGTCCACTGGATCTATACTGCTGGACCCAGTCGAACCATGACAGCCTCCAATGACATTCGTGCACATAATATGGTATGTATCCGTATTCAGGCATCCTCCCGGCCCAATGAACTTCTCCCACCACCCAGGTTGCGGATTTTTCTCTGCAGAATGCACATGCGAGGACGCAGAAAGTCCAGTGTGTAACAGGATGGCGTTTGATTTATCCTCATTGATTCCCCCCCGGGGAGGGGAGTCCATGACTACTGCCTATATAAACTAGAGGATTCCTCCCTTATGGAGGTCTTCCTTTAGCAGATTCTTTAATATATTCTCTTTTTCTTTATATGCCACAATACTTGTGCATGTGACATAAGGTTAGTTATTCCGCGCTATAATAATCACTCTATATAGTATATCATTTAAGCCTATTGCTCTAGTATGTTTTCGTGAACATACCAACTACCTCTTTCCCCATTGGAATCCTTGGAGACGCAGAAACTGAACCCTCATCTTTCTAACGAACTTTGATCTATGAGACCCGGTACGAAACTCTACTCACGCCCTTGTTCCTGCTTATTTTCTTAACTTCAATCTTGCCCACTTTTCCGCAATCCGTAACATGGGTACCACCGCAAGGATAAGCACCCAGACCCTCCATCTCAACAACTCGACCAAGGGTCTCACCTTCCGGTAGCTCAAATCCCTCCGTGACACCCGTACAATCCGTCAACAGTTTCTCCATTGGCCAAAAATGGATCATAACCTTACTACCACCCCTTACAAACTCGTCCGTCTTTGCCTGAATAGCCTCTTTATGCTTTCCCTCAATAATCCCACCAAATTCCACCGCCGCTGAATCCGGATAATGCGAGGCCTTGCCTTCGACCAGTGGTGGAAGTACTCCCTCACGTGACAACGCGTTGATCGCAAGGCCTAGGATATGGCCTGCTGTGTGTAGTCGTGAAAAAAATTCCCTCTTCCCCGCGTCAATGTTTTGCTTTATTTCCGTGCCTTCTTGCAAATCCGCGGCAGGGGTGGACTTAAAGCGGCCAAAATGGAGAATCGCTCCTCCGGCGGCTGGGTGCCGGACTGAGTTGACCTCGAAAACCACACCAGATTCGGAGGAGGTTGAGGCTATTGTCCCCGTATCAGAGGGCTGCCCCCCGCCTTGTGCGTAGAATATTGTCTCATCTGTGACCAGTGCGTAGTCTTCTTCGGAGACGTTTTTGATGAGGGATTGATCCGCCTCTGGTAGTGTGGACACGGGAATTATCGAGAGCACTTTGCTCAGGAACTGTCGCAGCTCTCCGTGCTGTTGATAGACTAATTTTGTGCGAGTTGCCATCTTTCATGAGAACGAAGATGGAAGTGGATGAGATTACGTAGCCTCAGTTCTTGATGTATTTTGTCAGGAATATTGCCTGAAATATCAGGATACTTGGTATCGGTCTGTCCCGATATCTGAAGACTCGGGCGGAAGCGGCCAGAAGGTACATATGTACGAGCTATACAGAGCTCCATATATACAGGCTCTACCGCAGGTAGAACTGTGTCAAGAATCAAGTCAAGTTCATCAGAAATATCACTTCCTTGAAGCTCTTTTACTAGTGTCCACGTGACCCTGCCCTGCCCCGCTAGACCTAAATCTGACAATATTTTTATAACGCGGTGGTCAGGACACGCCTTCTGAATGAAAGCAGGGGTACAAGCATAAGGTGGGGCTTGGTGGGGCAAACTCAATTTTGATATCAAAAGTGAATTCCATCTCCAAATTGACCACATCTTTTGAATAAAGGTTGCAGTGAAATTCTCTCGGCGACATATCGAGTTCCTGAGGAGAGTCTAGTTGCTGATAGCAGTTTGCAAGCAATTCATCTCATGGACAATTGAAGGGAAGGAAACCCAATAAACAAGACGTGCCAGGTAAAACCTAGGCTGTTGCTGGTTGCTATGGTGACGGTTGTTTACATGTATATCGGGTTCTGGCAACCCCACGATTCTCCCCTCCTTAGATGTCAATCCATACATGATTTTGCCTTACAATATCTTCTGATTCGACAAGAAGCCACGTCTTGTTACGTTCATCAGTCTCTCGAGTACTCAGATTCCGAATTTCCCATCCGGTTTGAACTGTTGACGTCGTCAATGGGAGGAAATTTGGAAGTAATGCCTCATCGGTTTCAAATACGAGGGAAGGAGCAACATATGCTGCCAAGATGCCAAACAGATGCATAAATCGTGAGACTCCTCGTGAGTTTCTACCCCCTTCGTCAAACCAAGGTTCCAGCCTCTCTAAGTTTCAGGATTGGTGCATCCAAAGGGTTTCCTCTGTAGAGTGTCTCAGTTTGATTAAGTGATCAAGCGTTGCGATGCTTGCCAACAGCTTTAGTTTAATCAAGTTTCAGAAGACGCCTTTGTTTGCGAGAGGGTGAAGAAGGAATGTTGTAGCTCCGCAGAACCCGAATGAAAGGATAATGAAAAGATAAAATTATTCCAATTTCACTTAAATATTTACGAATGCATTTTCACTTATTTAAAGCTCAAGACTCCTCTGTCCTTTTCCTTCTTCTTCCCACTACTCTAACATGTTCAAACCACTACTCGACTATGTTTGAAGATATAATGCGGCAAAAGGAGGAGCAGGTTCATATTAATGAAACTTGGTCACTTTTCACACTTAAACCTCAAATACTACGGCTTGTAATCCAGAGCATTCCTCCGCAAATGCCACCTTTACCAGATGCCATTACTTCAAGGTGCCTTCTATTCACGTGACCGCTCGACAATTCCCTTCCATCTGTCTGACCTAGCACCATGATAGATCCAGTACCATCCCTTATAAACCATCAAATTGATAATATAGAGTTTTGTTAGTTTGCGGTATTTGATCACGTGCCAAGACAAACTGGGCGACTTTTTGCCGCCACTGACCCTCTCTTATCCTACTGTCACACCCTCCCCGTAGACATAAATCTTCAAACCAGCACAATCTTCGGCAAAAAATACCCCGCCTCCTTCCCAGACGCCTCCTCTTTGTCCCTCAATAATTCTAACCTTTCCCTTAAATCCACCAAATGCCTCTCCATGCCCCCTCTAATGCTTTTACTCACAATCTCATCATCAACCTGCTCCTTAAATCCCTCCCACATATACGCTCTCAACTCCCGTAACCTCCCAAATCGCTTCACTACTATCGCAGGCTGGATCTTGCTTACAGGTCTCAAAACTAGGGCTGTAATCGGCACCGCAAGTCTTTCAATGTCCTCCCAGAAATCCTGAACCCTGAAGCATCCGTTAAAGGCACGCACAAAATCCTCATGCTCAAGCAACTTGTCGAAATTGTAAATATAAACACTTTCAGCTGGCGAAAAGCGTATTCGGCCTGCCCCAATTCTGCCTGTGGGGAGGCAAAGGGGGAATTGTTCGGTGTAGAAGGAATGGAATTCTTTGTTGACGAGCAAGAGGTTGAGTGCGCGAGTGGAACTGAGAAAACCGGTTTCGGCGGTGGCGGAGTTGTGGGTGAAGTTTGAAAGAACGGCGTTGTTGTGGCGGCTTGCTGCGATAATCTCGGAGTTAGAATTGGAATTGATCAATCAGGGAAGAGGGTGAGAGCTAAACAGGCTCTTTGAATTCTGTACTCTTAAAGATGTGCTCCAGAGTGTAGACGTCGGGAGTAAAGCTCGTCAACTCATGTGGAATAGGCAAATGAATTGTTCCAAGAATTACTTACAGGTAGTGAATGTGAGGTACAGACCGAATGAGGGGTCAGCGACTATAAGGTTTACATAGACCTTGATTATAGTGTGAGTTGGAAGGGCGTGAGAGAGGATTTTGAGACGTAATTCGGTGGGGAGGTTGGGGAAGAGTGTAAATCGCTGTGTTTTGGCGAATGATTCGTTGGTCCGAGGCTGGAGCTGGAGGGAGGTGAGGAGGGAGGTGAGATCCATTGTAGTAATTGGAGGGGGTGAGCCCAACTTTGAAATCGTTCAATCTAGATGAAGGACTGGGATGGTAGTGCTTCTAGGTAGGTGCGTTGGCTGATTGGTCGAAGTGAGGAAATGTGACGGGAAAGGAGTGTACCTGAGAAGTAAGGACGGATCAAGGTCGTCACCACCACACACGCCCAGGATTTAATAAGTGTTGGAAACTGGTTGCCTTGAAAAATGAGTTGAAACCTTCAAACAGGCAGCAGGAACTAGTGTCTATCACGTGATACGGAGGCGCGAGAAAAGGGTTTTTGTATGTACTGCTGGTATGTTTGAATGAGACTCAAATGGTTTCATTACTCAATAGTAACTCGCAATCCCCTTTCACTATCCGGGAACGGACTGAAGAAATCATGCACTTGCTTGATGTCGTCTTCTTCCGTTTCGAATAGCTTCATGTCGAACCATCCAAACAGTTTAGCTATCATTACGTAGAGCTCCGAAGACGCCAAACTGCACAAAAATCAAATCAGCATTTGTCTCACGCACCATATCATCGCGTACAACGCAAGTTGGATATTTGTGTATAGACTTGGAGGATGAGAGTCAATGGAAAGGAACTGGAACATACTGTAGTCCAACACAAGCTCTACTCCCCTTCCCGAAAGGCTGTAGATATTTCTCCAATCGCTTTCGCTCTTGTGGATCTAGCCAGCGCTCAGGAAGGAAAGTGTTTGGTGAAGGGAAGATGGTCGGGTTGTAGTGGGTTAGTTTTTGGGTCATTGAGACCGGGGTCTGGTGGTTTGTTAGAAGACTTTGAAATGGTCCAGTTAAGATGCCCTTACATTTTTGGGTATAACATGGTTCTTGTATGTGATTGCTTCTCGGGTGTTGATACGCGGGAGACGTCCTGCGACGCTGGAGGAGATTCTGCGATCACATGATTAGAACTTCTCGATCTCGAGCACATTGCTTGTATCTTACCGAAGGCCCTCAAGAATGACCGATGACTGCGATTTAGTCAGTTGAGGTAGCAGATACTTTCTGCTGTGATTGTCAATCACTCACCAAATATGGAAGTTGCAGCAAGTCTTGATACTTCAATGGAGTTGAGTTCTTCCTTTGAGCTGCCTGGACTTCCTCCTTCAATCGCCGGGCCTTATCAGGATTCGCCAACAGGTGAAAAGCCGTAACGCTCAAAGTATTTCCTGTAGTCTCTGTTCCTGCACCAACAAAAGTCCGAACTTCCAGTGCAAGACGAAATTCGGTCTTGTCTCGTTCTGGCAAATCGGGGGAGTCCAACATTTGGTGGATGACATTCGGCCTGCCGTAATCACTCGTTTTGGAGCTACCATAAGCCTCTACAATTCCTTTAGTTTGAATTTCAATATCCTGTTCAAAGGTAAGTTTTTTGAATTTGAAAACACGAGCTTGGTGCGGGGAACATACGTTGAAGAAGTCCAGCACATCGATACCGGCCGGATTCATAATCTTGACCATCCATCGAGGCATCATATCCATAACATCTAGAATGAGCCCGAAATGTCGATGCCACATTCCAATCTCTGGGAAATCGCGAGTAGTCTTCTGAAACGCAGCTGCGAAGTCGTGTTGATCGAGGAGATTATATGATTTATGGAAAGAGAACTCCGTCACAACATCAGTGGCCAATGATCGAAATGCGTTGGAAAGATTGACGGGTTGACCAGTTCCTTTGAACTCTTCTAATCGTTTGCAGAGTTTGGATGTGATTTCCCCGAGGACGGGATCGAATCGTGCCACAGCATCTTGGGTGAAATATCCTTGTTGAGCCTTTCGTCGAATTCGATGGAGATCGTGATCTGAGGTCCCAAATGCCGCATCAGAACTGCCAACAAATTTGTAGTACCAATGATACTTGTTGACTCGAGAAGTGATCTTGTATGGCTCATTCCAATCAGGGTCATCTACGTGCAGTTCCCAAGGACTGATTCGGACGATTGGGCCTGCGATCACGTGAACATGCTATCCAAAAATCGCTGGAATTTACCTTGGGGATAATTCTTACCATATTCTTGGTGCATCCGCTCAATCTCAACCCAGTACCTTCCTCTCTTGACACAGTCAAAATAAGTTTCGTACCATCCTGTCAGCGCTGCGAGTTTTGGGCCTGGGAAAGCGGCCAGAGGCCCCAGCCAAAGACGGTAAGCGACCGTGACACTAACCCATAGTAACACAGCAGCAGCCACAACGATCCATATGTTTATCGCACCATCACCGAGGACTGATGATAATATCGACATCGTCACGATGTATCCATTGATGAGAGAATTCAAGGAGGTGAAGAGGATTGCATTGGAGAGTTGGCAAGATCGATGAGGCAACCAAACGAGCTTGCGGGAGAAAGGCCAAATTCAGAAGGACGAGCCGTCCATTTGTGCAACGTCTCCCCGACTAGCGCCCCTTTCCGTCATGTACTGTACACGGTACTCCGTACTCCGTTCGATGCCCGTTCCTGTATGTCGCGTCGCAATCCGGCTCAATAAGAACCTTCATTTCACGGATGAAATAATTTCTGCATCAAACCCCACTCGTCTTGTCCCAAGCTTTTCTCGAATTGCGGGACAGATCAAATACAGTAGGGACCCTGCATATGTAACGACACTCCAACGACGCAATTGGATCTCACCCCATTTGGGACCACAGGCCACGATTTGATAGGATGAAAGTTCGGGCAGGTTCGGTCGGGAAAATGCGGCAGGTTTGTCGGCGATCAAGGGTCATACAAACTACCAATCAACATCCAACTGACGCTTTTTTGACTTTCTTCGAACATGGCCAAAGTGGGCAGTCCCCAAGAACCCCCAAGAGAATATTATTTGACGAGAAAATTTGGCTGGTGCTACCATTGAAGGAATGGTATCTCCCGTCTTAACTCAGTTGCGCAAAATCGCGCTGCTAGCCTGTCTTTATCCGACGCTTACTTATACCTGACGCTTGTCACTGCCATCTTCTCCCAAAGTGCACTCTCTTCGGGCAAGTCCTCTAGCACACTAAAACTGGGATATTCCTCTTTGTTCAAAACCGTAAGGACATACCCATCCGAACTACCCTATCCGGAGCCGTGGTCATGGGCCCTTCGGACACAGCAGGACAGCCCGTCCCGGTGGTGGAAAACGAACCGAGTTCGGCTGTATTTGCTGGATCTTCATCCGCGGCAAATAAGCCGAGGATGACAGAAGAGCCCTCGCCAGCTTTAAGCCATCCCTCAAAGAGTGTTGAGCCAAATATCATAGCAGATGGCGATTCGGCTTTGGGTTCTGTTTCGGAGATACCTGGATCATCTGGAACCACTGGAGTCGCACCGGCCACGCAAGGCGAAGAATCACTCGATTCAGAGGTAATATTGAAATGTTTCCTTTGAAGTCCGTATACTGATCTCTGCTAGGCCCAGCAATTTGAAGACGCAGATTCCGCTTTTGGGGATGATACTCAGTCATTGTTGGTCACGCGACATCCCCAGCTCCTGCATACAATATACTGAAGTACAGCAGGGATAGTTACACCACATCTCTGAGCGAGACAATACGGAACTACCAGTAAGTTGCACGCGAATTTCCACATTTGTAGGCCACTTATTAGGACGTTTTGCTGACCGGTCAGATACGAGAATGGAAGAAGGTACCATGGCTACCGCGCTGGGCAATATGTAATTGTAATTCTCCCATTCAAATACCGTGGAACACTTTTTTGATCAAGCCTTACAGCCAAATGACGAAAAAGAACAAGACCGCTTAGATTTTGTAAGTCTTTGACTCCCTACGTCGATTTGTGGCAGAGACAAGGTGCTGACACATATTTCAGATGCATCACATTTTCAATATGACCCTTGAAGGCAAACTCCATCTCGCACCGATCGGAGATAGTCCACAGCGGGTGTTGGACATCGGAACAGGAACCGGTTGGCATCACCTTCACCCTGGCTTATTCACCGACCCTTGAGGAACTCTTGACTGACCACATGCAGGTATCTGGGCCATTGATTTTGCCGAGTAAGTACAGAAATCAAATCTAGATTCAAAGTCACTGACAGTGATTCCTGCGAAGTCAGTACCCGTCTGCAGAAGTGATTGGCTCCGATTTAAGTCCTATTCAACCAGTCTGGTAATTCCCTCCACGCCCAAGCTTTCTATCTTCTCCCTAACTCTTCTCCCTAACGCATCTAGGGTCCCGCCGAACCTCCAGTTCCAAATCGACGATTGTGAATCCCCATGGCTGTACCCACGAGACAAGCCCTTCGATTTTATCAAGATGCGCGCCATGGGAGGCAGCATAGCAAACTGGCCGGAACTTCTCCGACAAGCTTACGATCACCTCTGCCCTGGCGGCTGGATCGAGCTTACGGACTTCGATGCTTGGGCATCAACTGATGATAACAGCTTGCCGGAGACGAGCTCGTACCACGAGTTTCAGGTCAGACTGGACGAGGCTGCAAAGAAGTTTGGACGGAACATGAATGTGGGCCCGCTCCATAAGGATAATTTGCTTATCGCCGGGTTTGTAGATGTTGTTGATGATTGTAGGAAGGTGCGTCCTTTGTTTTCTTCGGTCATTTGAATGATTCTTCCGAATCGTTCGTTTTCATTCAGCGATTGAACTGTCTGGAGATAGCTGACATTGATTGCGGGATTTAGGTGCCACTTTCACCCTGGTCCACGGATCCAAAACTTAAGGAATTAGGACGGTATATGCAAGTCCAGATGCTCGATGCGCTTGAGTCTTACGGCCTGGCATTGCTGACGCGTGTTTTGGGCTGGGACCAAACACGCACGCAGGTCTTGATTGCAGGCGCAAGACGAGATCTGAGGAACAAAAATTATCATATGTATTCTAATTGGTAAGTGCTGTTGAAGTTGAACGATTCAATTTCCGGGACGGGTTGTACTGATTTCAGTGATGCAGCCGTAGCGTATATGGTCGAAAGCCACTGTGAGGAGTTGGCTAGGGAAATGAAAGCCAAGGGGAGTTTGTGGACTAGGCTGGGTTCGTTTTGGCAGAAAGATGCCCTTTTGTACAGACTTGCGACTGGCTCAGTGTTATGTGGAGTTCAATGGCTCGGTCAAAATGAGAGATTGAGGCTTCCGTGTCTGCTAGAACGCCTTTCCAAGTGTTTAATCGCCGAGAGATCATGAAGTATTGCTACCTCGCATTCTGAGATGCGGAGTCTCACGTCGGCTCTCGAGTTCTCCAGCCCTGAACCCTTTTTCATGGTTGGCCATTGGGGAGATGATGCACGTGACCGTTCAAAACACGCCAAGCGAATTTTTCGCTCGACAAGGCTCGGCGTCCGTCATCGACACAACCTTCATCTGAGCGCCATGCCTTCTTTCTCACTCCCTCGCACCTGTTGAACTATTCACGTATTCCCCTTGATTTCTGAATACCTTCAACTGGGCTCCAATGACTTCCGACCCAAGAATCAGCTGCTGCTGCCGGAAGTCTCGGTTGCTCTTAGGAAATTTGCCAATCTTTATCCCATCGCTCCATCCCTCATCGGTGTCTCGAAAGTATTTCCGTGTACTTGGCAACTCCACCGCCAAAGGCTTACCATCCACCACAGCGTGTCAATCATCGAATTTCAAACGCTAAACTCTCGGCATCCAGCAAAGTCGCCCCTGAGAAATTGGCAACCGCGCAACAACGCAAAAGTATTACTCTTCGGTCGTCTGGGCACTGCGTTTGACCATGGCTGTGCTGGATCTTCTCCTTGGCAGTTGGCATGAGTGAAGATATCTCATAAGCCCAAGGTTTGTATTCTTGTAAGTGTTTGAGTTCCTGTTCGTCTCATTACTGTCATTATTGAAAGATTATTCTCTACTCTCAGGCTATTTGCGGAGTCAGTCTCTCGTTGAACTGGACGTCGAGTCCAAAATTTTCTTGTTTCTCTGTGTCTTTTTATGCCGTACTCATCATGAGGATATCGTATTCTCTTGCCTACACGGCGACTCTTTGCGCGTTTGCCGGTCAAGGTGCCAATGCCGCCATCACACTGGACCTCACATCCGACGACTCGATCAAGAAGGCGGCGAGCACAATAGCGTACGACCTGATGAGCTATTACACTGGGAACAACACAGGAGATGTGCCAGGGAACCTGCCAGATCCATACTACTGGTGGGAGGCCGGAGCAATGTTAGCAGACCTTCTCCCTCTTCGCTACTCTGCTGATTTGAATACAGGTTCGGAACAATGATTAACTACTGGTATTACACCGGCGACGCAACCTACAATGACGTAACCCAACAAGCCCTCCTCCACCAAGCCGGTGACGATGGCGACTTCATGCCTCTCAACCAGACGAAAACAGAAGGAAATGACGATCAAGGGTTCTGGGGCATGGCTGCTATGACAGCTGCGGAGACGAAATTTCAAGATCCTCCTAGCTCGAGTCCTGGCTGGTTGGCCCTCGCGCAAGGAGTCTTTAACACACAATCGGCAAGATACGATACGACCACATGTAATGGAGGACTCAGATGGCAGATTTTCACATTCAACAAAGGTTACAATTACAAGAACACTATTTCGAACGGCTGTTTCTTTAATTTGGCGGCGAGATTGGCGTTATATACGGGAAACGCGACATATGCGGATTGGGCTCTGAAAACGTATGACTGGGTGACGGGTGTTGGACTTATATCGCCAACGTACGAGGTATTTGACGGGACACAGAATACGGACAACTGTACTGCGAAGGATCGAACACGGTGGACATACAATGCTGGGATCTATTTGCTCGGAAGTGCTGTTATGTACAACTACGTATGTTCTCAATCCTCCTTCTTTTGATTCCTAAGCTGATAATAGGAACAGACGAACGGCAGTGCAATCTGGAAAGAGCACGTCATTGGCCTCCTAAACGCATCAGACATATTCTTCAACGAAGGAGTAATGTACGAAGGCTGCGAAGCAAGCGGAAAATGCAACGTCGATCAACGATCCTTCAAAGCCTACCTCTCCCGCTGGCTCGCCGCAACCGCCGAGCTCGCACCCTTCACCCACGAAACCATCATTGCGAAACTCGCAACATCAGCCCAGAATGCTATCAAGACCTGCACAGGAGGCAAAAGCGGGACACAATGTGGGTTAAAATGGACGACGGGCGCGAACGATGGGAGTTTAGGGGTGGGTGAACAGATGGCTGCGTTGGAGGTTGTGCAGAGTAATCTGGTGGATAAGGCGCCTGGATGGGCGAGTGTGGTCAAGGGGACGGGTACGAGTACGGGCAATGTCAATGCGGGGAGTAGTAGTAAGACCACGACGGAGGAGTTGGTTATTGGGAAGACTACAACGGCGGATCGAGCTGGTGCGGGGATTTTGACGGCGTTAATGATTATTGGTGTTATTGGGGGGAGCGCAACTATGGTTATGTCGTAGTATGTAAAATATTTCAATGCGATATCTCTTTTTATTCAGGCGTCTTCGTCACTGAAGTTACTCAGGACAGACCAATTCTTTGCGGTTGTATTGTCAGTCAGCCTTGCATATTTGGAGGCATGGTGTCTGATGGAACCAAGATCGCAGCTCCGAAAGATTGACACCCTTGCATCATCTCTCATCTCACCTCTCCATCACCAAGCCACGCAGCAAACCACATCTCCGTCGGCAGAGCCCTACCGATAAGATATTGACAAGGCGGGCACAATGGCAGCGAAGAATGGGAGAAACATCTATTCCCAGCCACCGCATGATAGACCTTCAGCTGGATCCATCTAGTTTCTCAAAAATCAGCCTCCCATTAACTCCACTCCTAAAAGATAATCCGTTTCATTCGAGATGTCGTTATTTCCCTAAACAATGCCAGTCTCTTAAGTTCCTAGACGCAGAAGTCTCGAAAGTGGGGTGCCAGTTAATCATTCATTCCGGTTTCAGAGATCAAAGGTCTGGACAGAGCTCAGAGCTACCAAGTCTTGAATGGCTCACTCTGACTGAGCAATTGACCTCAAGGACATCGAAGACAGCGACTAGCTGTCCAAAGTACCCGTTTTCAATCGGTGAAAAAAATAGAGCGATTGATATCTTATATCCTAATCGATGCGGTATTAGCTCTTGAAACATGTCTGTGGGGAGGAGGTCCTCCAGAACCCTTCCAAATCAAGTATTTGCTAACTCCATCCCTGTGTAGTGGCTCATTGAATTCTCTCGCATCAAATCGAGCTCCATGTCATCTTCAAAGAAATCCCGATCATCTAGGCAGCACGTCTATTCCAGGTAGAGGCGCTTTGGCCAATGCGGGGTATCAAGATCTTGGGAAAATGGACGTGCCAGGTCGAGTTGCATTTCGGCAGCCTGTCGAATCGAGGGAGAAAGAGATGCGGAGAAACATTTACGTGGTCTTGGAGGGATGCTTGTCTCTGAGAAATCATCTCGATTTGAAGACGTTGTTGGAGGACGAGGCTTTGAGAGCAGAATACGGGAACATGAAGCAGAGAGTAATTGAAGGCGGCGTGAAAGATGTGGATGAGCATTGCCGGGAAAGAATGAGATTATGCTCAAGATTTTGAGGAAGGCACGATGGAGTGAGGAGGACTTGGAGGAGGTGAGAAAGACTAATGAATGAATCAAGACCAAACTTCTACCCCATGCAGACTGAGCTTTCCAAGTGTTCCAAGACCCGGCTCTATTGCAAGCAACAGGCTGCTTATTTACGGTGGTGCTACCAATACTCATCGCTATCAAATAGGGAGCTCTGCCGTCCACCTTCCTGTTTGCTGTCGATGACGTCGGTTCCGTAAGAACGTCTACTACTATCAGCACGATGAACATGCTTATCCATGAAATGACCTTATGGCCAGGGTGGTATTTGGTTTAAGCTTCTTGATACTCTTAGGACCAAGTAGCGTGAGACATCCCAGTCGCTGCTTGTTCGTATCAGGCCGAATCCTCATCGTCTTCATCCATTTCTTCGTCAGTCCATGATGCCTGGATGGCCCCATCTGCGTCGTCATCGTCGGCCTTGCGAACGATGATTTCAACTTTTGGGACTTTGCATTCCGATCCTACGCCTCTGAGTCTTTCAAAGACTCCAGAGAGTTGACAGCAGACCTTGTAATCCAGTCTGCTCGCTTCCCGTATCGGCTGCCTCTCTGGGTTTGACAAATTCAAGTGTCTGACGGCCGTGGCATTCCTCGCGACGAATCTCCTCAGGGCTGATGAAGGGATGTGAATAAAAAGCGATACTAAGTCCTTCAAGCTTAGGAAACTCAGTCCACAGCCATATTGGTGCAGCGCCAAAAATATGAACATCCACGATTAAAAAGCGCATGTTCCGTAGGCCTTCCAGATCGTTATTGGCACCAAGTGCGAGTGGACGTGTTGTACTGCGTTCCATGATGAGATCAATCAGGAAATTGAACTTGCACCAGGCGTGCAGTCACATATGAAATTGGTCGTAAAGAGTATTGACGTAGGGTTCGGCCATGCTCTGCGGTAAAAGTCGTTGCATTGAAAGCGGGTAAAGGTCTTTGTGCTTCCGCTCGAGAAGTCTGGCACACATGGTGGACTGTCGGGAACGGTCGTGGATTCCATTTACTTACCATCGTAATTTATCCGACTGGAGCCTCTACGGTCACTCTGACGAGAATAACTGCTCTTGCAGAGTATAGGGTGTATGTCTAGCTCTGGTGTACGACTTGCTAGAGACCATATTCGAAGCTGAATCTCTAGTAATTCGGGGAATCTAGTAAATGTGTAGGCTGGAATTATTCGTTCTCGAGTGTGTTCGATACAGTGGAGCTTATGAGGTCAGTAATAAGGCCGAGGAACTATACGCACACTAGAGTGATTGAAACTGGGAGACGTGTTTGACGCGAGGGTTAATCTCGGCTGCCGTAGTAACCTATCACGTGGTATGGCTGGAAAATGTGTGCTCTCCCAAACCCACCCTCGTCTCAACTCCGATTACAAACTTCAAGTTCAACTATGGGGCCGTCTCTGGCTAGAGAACATAATCGCTTGGAAGACCAGCTATCGCCATGCCTCCACAACGCACCATCACTTCCTCTAAAGAGGGGAAAGTTCGTCAAAGAAGTTCAAGAGCGTGCCAGCCATGTCGAAAACGGAAAATAAAATGCGACGGGAAGGACCCATGTGAAGCTTGCATGGGATACGGATATGACTGTGTCTACATTGAGCGGCAGCCTCATAAAGGTCCATCGGGCATAGCAGCAGGGTCCCTAGGGTCGCCCGCAACAGACGTCTCTATCATCAACGAAATTGCCCCTGGCCCAACGCTGGAGCGGAAGGTCGACGGTCCTTACATGGTGACCGAGAGTGTTGTGACTGACTCCGAGGCGGAACCCTTTCTTCTACGATCTCTAAAGACCAGATTCACTAGCGCCTACAGTGCCATTGCTTGGCCGAAGGTTCTAGGAGCGTCACTGGACATGCCGACCCCACCAAGACTTCAATCCTTTGCCTGGAATCCTGGGAGTCGCACAGAGCCAAAAGTAGTGCCGCAAAATAGCATCTGCAACATAATTTCGCTGGAAGAAATGAAACGATTTGCAGATGTCTTTTTCAATGAGATCAACCCCATCTTTGGTCTTATTGACCGAGAGATGTTTGTGAAGAAGTCGGATGAGTTCTGGATCTTGCACAAACGAGGGACAGACTTTGAGGCGTTGACATGTGGGGTAGTCGCTCTTGGTTCCTACTTCTCACCTGCACCTCTTCCAGCGGAATCTGAGGTCGTCGAGCATGGGAGACTCTTACTTGATTTAACCTTCGCACATGCGCCGGCCTGGCTTGCTCTCAACCATGTCCAGGCATGGATCTTACGTGCTCTATATCTGCGATCTACGACAAGACCACATCTTGCTTGGATGGCCTCCAACACAGCAGTCCATACTGCCGAAGCACTCGGACTGCATCGAGAGATCACGGAGAGTCAAATGAAGCGTGATATACCCCGCCTTATAAGTACCTTGGAGATAAATATGCGACGGAAAATATTTTGGATGGCCATGGCAGTCAATCAATTCTTTGCCTCTGAGTATGGCCGAACAAGAGTTCCTATTGAGTTAATTGGATCCCACCTGCCAACTTCGAATTCTGATGAGATATCGAGCCAAACACTGGCCATCCTCCAGTCTGTTCCTCGAACACAAAATCTGCTCGGAAGAGCGCCAGAACTCCTGGAAGCTCTACAATCTGCGATGACCTTGCCTGCCAAGTCGCCATTCCTTGGGCTTCTCAGGGCGGACGCATGCTTTTGCACCTTCCGCATGCTTCGTTCCACAAACGTGAGCCTCTCATCCTCACAGATCTCGTCCCTCTTGGAAGTTATTCGAGTTGCCTTGGATGGAGCGAAATTTTTGGTCAGCATGCGACATCCGTGGTGGAATGTTGTCGGTACACCTTTTCATAGCGTTTGCGTTCTTCTTTCGCTGGGAACATCAGAGAGCTTAGCTATGATACCTGCTGCGTTGGAGACTTTGAAGAATGTTTCGACCAACTACGACTCACATCTGTCAAGAGAAGCTCTCCGAACGTCGCACGCCCTAGTTCAAGGAGCCCGCGAGAAGAGGAGGAAAGACCTAGAAAGTCTAGATCAAGGAGTCGAGGTTATTGGCAGCGTATTGCAGTCCCCTGGTCCCGATTCGGTTTCTCCAGGGATCAACTTCGAGTGGCCCATGAACAACAATTTGGGTCTGTCAGACTTTCTTGACTTCGGCGGTTATGGATTTGAGAATGAGGCATTTCTGCCACCAAATTTGGATTTATTTGCAAGTGTTGATCAAAGCGGTGTATAGTAAAATCCGACACGACGATGAGTCGCTTGTTTTCAACGCCAACTGCAGTGCAATTCAACCATAAGCGGGAAGAAGTCTAGCGACCTAACGCCGAACTGGGCTCGGAAATAGGTCTTCGGCGAAACTTGATGGCCTTGCTATTCCACACATTTCATTCAATTTAATTCGTGCACCATGTGTCATCCCTGCATTTGCGGCGTTATTGATTTAAAATCCATGTTTCCTACCCGTCGCAACCGTCCTCGTTCCGCTGACTAAAGACGCTCCGAGCCGAAAGAGCCTATCAACGACGAGCATCGGGCAGTCACCCCAGACTCTATTAAGATATTTCCGGGTCTTCAACCTAAATCTCATAATTGCTTAGGCTGTTCGCATGAGTCCTGACAAATTGTCCAGGGAAACCTCAAGATGTCGTCAAGGAGTCATTTGGGAAGGAAGTATTAAATATCACATAAAGTTCTTTCTATTACATGACGAATAATTCCTTTCATACTTCTAAACGACGCCCACCCTTGGTCATCAACATCTTGGCAGCATCTCCAAAGTGACTCGTAGAACAGATCTACTGAACTGCAATTCCTACTTCCATCCATTACAATGTCCTCGACTACCAGCACTCCCGAGCTTCAAACTCTACCAGATAACGAGAAGCAGGAGCTAGCATCACCGAATCCAGACGACGAGTATCTAGTCAAATGGGACAGTGGTCACGATGCTCTCAACCCTCAGAATTTCCGTACAGCTTATAAGTGGCTGATCGTCACAGTTGTTTCAGTGGGATCACTACTTGTGTAAGTGTTGAAGATCTCAGTTTGATTGAGTTTGTATTAATCTTTCCCATCGTAGGACATGCGCATCGTCTATTTATGCTTCAACCTATGATCAGATAACTAAAGAGTTCGGCTGTTCCGAGGAAGTCGCAATTCTAGGCTTGTCACTTTTTGTAGTAGGAATAGCCGTTGGGCCAATGGTGCTGAGCCCTCTCTCAGAAGTGCGTTCCGCCGAAAGCTCATCACTCGAATGCGGAAGCTAACTAACAAAAATAGTTCTATGGACGCAGACCTATATACCTACCTTCGATGTTCTTCTTCCTCATATTTCTGATTCCCTGCGCTGTGGCGAAAAACATCCAAACTTTGCTGGTTGGGCGGTTTTTGGACGGCGTTGCGGGAAGCGCTTTCCTCACGGTTGCAGGTGGCACTGTCTCGGATCTATTCGTGCCAAGTGAGATACAAGGGCCCATGATATTGTACACAATCGCCCCTTTCTTTGGTCCTATCTTGGGTCCTGTGGTGGGCGGCTTCATCAATCAATTCGCGTCATGGCGTTGGACATTCTACGTCCTCATCATCTGGACTGGTGTCATTTTCGGCTGCCTCATCTTCGTTCCTGAAACCTACCACCCAGTGCTCCTCACTCGCAAAGCTGCAGCCCTCCGAAAACAGACTGGAAATTCCGAATACCACTCCGCTTCCGAGATCGCCAATCGATCGAAATCGCTCCCAAAGATGTTACTTCATTCACTTTACCGACCCTTCCAGCTGTTGTTCTTGGAGCCTATGTGCCTCTGTCTCTGTCTCTACACTGCACTCCTGCTTGGAATTCTTTACTTATTCTTCGGTGCTTTCCCTTTGGTTTTCAGTACCAACCATGGCTTCGGGCAATGGCAAACGGGTCTCACCTTCCTAGGCCTTCTGGTCGGTAATGTCATAGCTGCTCTAACAAATCCTCTTTGGTTTAAAAACTACCTCCGTCTCGTCGCCAAATTCAACGCGGCTAATCCCCCAAAAGCCGGTGAGAAACCACGGAAACCCGATCCCGAATTCCGTCTCCCGCCAACTATTGCAGGAAGTATTTTGGTCCCTGTAGGTCTTTTCTGGTTTGGGTGGACCACCTATGGCTCTGTGCACTGGATTGTGCCGATTATTGGGAGTGTGTTCTTTAGTGCTGGGTACGTACTGGCCTAATGAGTGAACGTGGCAGATGGCAGAGCTAACTTTTGTGGCTGTAGGAATTTCTTTTCATTTTCGGGCGTTTTCACTTTTCTCGTGGATGCCTATCCTAGGTATGCGGCCAGCGCGTTGGCTGCAAATGCGTTCACGAGATGCATGTTCGCTGCTGCGTTTCCATTGTTTGGGGATCAAAGTAAACTTCACCTCGCTTAATTTCCATTTCCCATGAATGGAGTGCTGATCAAAGGTGTTTACAGTGTATAAAAAGCTCGGATATCAGTGGGCTACTTCACTACTGGCGTTTCTGGCAGTAGCCATGATACCATTTCCGTAAGTCACGCTCTTGCCATTCGATCTTTGAGGTTCTAACTCTTATGGATGTACAGGTATTTGTTCTTTAAATACGGGAAGGTTTTGAGAGCGAAAAGTCGATTTGCTTGGCGTAGTTCGGCATGTTGATATGTTCGCGGCGTTGGATGTTATGTTCGAAGATGATAATTTGCAGCGGAATAATTTGCCTTAAAAATGCGAGATTGTATATCTATAGACGAGACACCAGAACGTTTTGACTTATCACTTATGGAAAGCCGTGTGTAGGCCATTCTTGTCAGTTGAGCTGTTTGGGGGGGGGGGGGGGCGCGAAATATAGTGGCATTCTTAGAGCTAGCTTGATATCTAAGGAGCTGAAATACAAGGAGGGGAAGAGCTCTCTTATACCACAAAAGAAGGGAAATACAGTTCCAACCAACAATTCTGTTTATGCCAGTTCTGAACAGCTGTTGTAATCTTTTCGGCCTTTGACGTTCCCATTTCTCATTATCGCAAACAGTTCGGAAGAAAGAAGATCCTAATCCCAAAGCTCTTACCCTTTGCAAGGGAGTGCCAAAAGGATAGGCCTAAGACCTTGGTACAATAGGATAATGCCCTTACGCATGCTTCTCACTACTAACAAGAAGTCTATAATCTGTGGCAGATTATAAAGATGCTTTAGCCAAGCAATTCACTTGACTTGAATGCTATTGAGCCTACGTGGTTCTGTATGAAAAAGGAAACAACAAGCGAGGGGCTACAAGTAATAGGAAGAAGCTAAGAGTAAGGTGGGAGAAGTGTTGGGAGGATTTGCCACAGAGCAAGATTCAAGAATGGATTGGGAGAATTCCTAATTACGTGAAGGAGGTTATATGATTAAAAGGTGGGAATGAGTATAAGTAAGGCCGAAAGAAGGGCCAAGAGACGGTTAGTGTATATAACTAGAGCATATCTTTAATAATTCTTGAGTTAGCTGATTTGCCCCCTTGCGTCGATTAATTAGGCGAATTATATCCTTCAGGGGGACCTCTGAGACCTTACAGGGCCTTTTAGTGGACTGCATAACTTTATGGCCTATAATCCCGTCACTTTATGCCGCTGTCTCCGTACTCTCTCCCGATTCGTCAAAGCCTAAGGTTTGCTTTGGCCATTCCGTATTTGCCCCTGCTTGCCATGCGGTCGAGCTGCTATGCTTGCCCAAGTACAATATGTGTCTACCTCTAATCCTGGGTCATTTCTTGTCTGTATCGCCTTCAAGAGTGTCGCTAATTGGCTGTGCTTGCCACAAGCTGTTTGTTGGTCGCCACCAGCCCTATTACATTATTTTAGGATCGAAGTGCTTTCTATTGAAACGTTTCAATAAAAAACACTTCAATCCCAGAACCGGATTACATAAACTGGCCAGCCCTGGGATTTACGACTGCCTTCGATACTAGAAAGGCTCGTCGGGTACGTGCATTCGACCAGGGATCAGGATCTCGTTCATTGGAGATTGCATCCACCGAAGAGGGGTGTGGGTTCCTTCGACGAGCTAAAAGAGTGAACTGTGGTTTATAGAGAGCTATACATGGCCGAGACAAATAGTGTATATTTTGGCGAAGTCAATGTTGTTGAAACAAGGACTAACGTTAAACAGTATCTAGAACTACCTCACAGAGAATACGTAGAAAAGAAACGACTCCCCTCCGCATCTCCCGCCTTTTCAGTCCTAGCACGAATAGTTACAGGTTGCAGCAGACAAAATCGTTTCCACCAGGGCAAACTTGAGCTATTGCAACCTGGGTCAGCGTGTCAAATGTTCAAGAGCGTCATTAGATACACATACCAGAGTTCACCGAGCCGCAACCGTTATCCCATAGACACTGAGTATTGCCGCCGACTTGGGGGCATGGCTTGATAACGCAGGCCATGATATTGTTGGGATCGCTGGGACACGGGTAGTTTCCGGGGGACCCGGTGTATGCCTTGCCGCCATAATCGTTCACGCACACACCAGAGTCGAGGCAGATGCAATCATTTCCCCAGTTGTTAGAGCAGCGGCCTCCGGATACGGCGAGAGTCGACGCAGGGAGGAAGAGGAGTCCGATAGTAGCAGAGACAATCTTCATTTTGGCGGTTTGGATGGGATCGTTTGCTGGCGTTGTGGGTGACGTTAGATAGAAGGCGGATTAGGTGTACTGTAAATTTAAAAACTTCGGAATGACAGAGGAACTCTCAGGAATTTATATTATTTTCCTGGGTCTGACCCCGTCTGACTCCTCCTTGCTTGATGGACTCCTGTTCACGCCTTGCGCTCGGGGAGACTCTGGGCCAAGAATTCATGATAGTTAGACGTAGATCCTAGCTGTGACTTTCAGTAAGCAATGTAATAATCGGAGTAACCTGGCAACTGACTCCAATGGTCATTCACCAACGACCGACTGAAATGCAATAGTTGACAAATGGAAACAGCAAAGTTCTTATGTCTCAACTCAGCTCTATTGGCCTGACGCCTATCCTTCATTTAGCGGTACCTTGCGCTGTATTCGGAGTAATCTAGGTCCCTCTCTAATCAGCAATTGCTGCCCACCCGTTAGACAATGATAATCGACTGACGGAAGTCATTATGTCGATCAGGGGTAATGGAAAATATTGTTTCGGCCAAGTTGAGCTGATCATTTAGCTTCACCAGCTGAGTCCTTATTTGCAGTCCGGAACTAATAAGAGCTGAAGCAAAAGATTGTGATTCTTTACGTGCGTGGCGATGGACCCGATGTCCACACCAGCCATAATGCGACTTCTTTCTAGCCCCTAGTTCGGAGGGCGCCAAAGACTGTTTTCTTAGCTCGTTGAGCTTGCGCTTAAGTGCTTAGTTGTACGTTTCGGTTGGAGTTGTCATATTCGCCGTCCATTAGCCCGAAGGCGGATACTTAAACAATTATCTTAAGCTATGTTTTGGAAGTACGCCTAAGTCCGGGATTTTCGTATTGTTGGCTGACGAGGCGTAAGAAAGCTCTGAAATAATTGTCCGAGCTCGCTGGTTTAGGCTAGGGCGCACGCAGGCCCCAGATGACCTGAGTCCAATACAAGGATTCGATCCTTGGCAAGCGGGATAATTTTCAGATTCAATCAATAGCAAACATAAGAAATATAAGCTAATATTTGACAGCTATTTATGCTTTTACCCCAAGGGAAGGTGGTTATTACATTGGCCATATTTAAATGCCCGTAGTAATCATTTGAAATATCCAATCTGCCCGGAAGACTGGAAATAATGGCCTTTTATACTAGGGGAATAAGCTCAGAGAATGCTCAACTTTCGTTGTAGCCAATCAGCTAGTTCAGCGCCTCCAAGACTAGAACTAGGAACTCGAAGGTTATTTTAGCCGTAAGATCTAATACAGAACGGTGGGTGCTATCCCGTATCGAATCAAGCGTATGCCATCGTTTGAAAGGTTGGCTGTCCGTTTTGAACTCTTCAAAAGTTTGGCTGGCTAGCGAACGCAGCTATCTTCCTCAATCTGATGATCATGTTCATTTCGATGGGCGTCATTGCTCATAGTGCCCCCAACTACTCAATAGCGGTCCTCGGTTCCGTTGGAGGTTCTGTAAACGTGACGAGTATCACGCCGGACGCTAATGGAGTTTACCCTCCCTTCATCCACAACAGCGCTCTACCAGACCCAAGCAGTTTTATCGGCTCTGTCGTCGGTTTGATGCAGGTGTTTACGCTTATGGAGTCGGTCAGCTTTTCGTTGAATTTGTGGTACGTCTGCTTCCCTAGAAGATCACGATAACATACTGAATTGACTAGGCTGAAATGACACGAGCCCGTGACTTCATAAAGGCTATGTGGGCGCTCAGCTCTTCATCTATACTGTCTACATGGTGTACGGATGCTACTGCTACCACTATCAAGGACAATACACCTACTCCATTTCGTACCAAGGCGTGTCTCCATATGGCTGGCGTACGTTCTCTCCAAGAACTCTTCCCCTCACCCAGTGACACGCTCCACAGAAACCGTGGGCGACATGCTCGCTGTCATCTCTGGTATGATTGCAGCTGGACTCTACTGCAGCATCGGCATCAAGGTCCTCTACAACCAGCACTTAATTGACCTCTTCAACTTCCCGCCGCTCACCACCGGGAACGGAAAGATAGTCTGGGCGGCAATCGTACCCGTTTACTGGTCTATCGCATTCATTATCGGGGCTTCCATCCCCGATTTCTTCGGACTCGTTGGCGTCGTCACCGCATTCTGCGTCATTCAGTTCTGTTATTCCTTCCCTCCACTTCTCGCGCTCGGCTACTTCATCAGGTGAATACTCTTGGCGATGGCGAGGGCTTTATTCCAAATACTGAGGCAGTCACGAGACACGATACTGGAAGAAGACGCTGGGTGAGAGGATTCATGGGCGGTATGTTATACATGAATGTCTTCAATGTTATTTATTTGGGAGGTGCATTGGCGACTGCGGGTCTTGGCGCATACGCATCTATTCAGAGCATGATTGATGCGTTCAAGAACCCGTAGTTGAATGCTTTTACTTGTAATTCGCCACTGAACCTCAACGGATAGAGGGTGTTTACTGGTGTCGTGTTGTTACGGAGACGTGGAAGGGTAGATGGCTGCGCTAGACTGATAGATTGACGGGGAGGCGGTGGGGAAAGAGGCCTAGCCTAGATGTTGGCGGAAATGTTGTTTTCATTTACTTAAGGCCCTTCCAATTATTAATGAAGAATCAATACCCAATTGCTTGTTCCTATTTCCGAACCGAATCCCAATACAGACTGTCCAAAGAGTTGCATCACTCAACACGTGCCCATTTCTTGACAAGCTCCCGAGCTTCCTTCTCCGCATCCTCTAAACCAGTCTTCACGCTGCCCTTCAACCAATCTCCCGCTTTCAACCAGTCTCCCGCTTTCTGATCTACCAAGCCCCAAGTTCCTTGTTCCGCAGCACAGTTAACCTCCAAGTAAGCAGAAACGACCAAGGTCGTCCAGACTTTCTCATCAACTCCTTGAGGCGGCTTCGGGATCTCAAAGCCCATGATTCGGGGAATCTCATCGTTCACAGACCATGAGCCCTCGAAGTCTTGCAGAGAGATGAGAGCGAAGACCTTGTCGGAGACCGACTTGGTCGCCCAGTTCACAGGCTCGGGTTTAGCTTGTGTTTTGCTGAAATTCGGACCCTGGTAGGTGTTGGATCCAGCTATGCGTGGCATCGTTAAGCCAGCGGTTCGTTTGCGGTGCACGTCACCTGAGCGAGAGCGGGAGCTCTTTGGGCTGCTAGGCATTCCTATAGTATCATTAGCTTTGAACGAATGCGAACGATGTCGAAGGTCCTCACTCAATATCTGACCTTGCAGACCTTGCAGAGTTGCGTATGTGGGCGTGTACCCACGACCTTTTTGAGGAGTAGGTAGATTGTATGTTATCTCACCTTGATCACTAGAACCTGCAAAGCTATAGCTTCCCATGACAGCTGCTGAGGGTGGACACGGGGCAGCTGACGATGCCATGCTACCATAGAATGGGTCCCTTGGACTGTGTAGTTTCAATGTCAGCAATCGCTCAATAAAAGAGAAAGATTAGGTCCGAGGTATTTCCGTAATTTCAAACCCCAGAGATATGGTTAAAGGAGTGGATCATGAATCCGGCCAAAATAAGTAAACCATTGCTGAATTAGTCGTTCAGATTGATTGAAAGGTTGGCTTCTAGTCGTCCAGAAGACTTAAACGATTCAAAACAATCGTTCAAACAGAGCGAACAATTTGGAAGTCACGAATCTGGATAAAAAGGGTGAAGATGAAGAATCACTTACGGTTGCTGAGGCTGATATAGCTGTGAATTGAATGGAGACGCTACTTGTTGTTGCATATGTTGTTGGGCGAAGACCATAGAGTCGAAAGACTGCTGTGGTACCATCATTTGACGCTTCTTGTTCTGTTGTTCCAGCTGCATGAGGCCCATCTGAAAATCTTGGAGTTTCTGGGGACTGGCGGGAGAGGCGGCGGACTGTGAAAATTTTGGAGTCAGCAATTGCTCAAACGAGTTGAAAGATTGAAAGTAAGCCGGGGTTTCAAGAGTTCCGAATCCTAATGGTACCTCCTCCAACTCAATGTCGGGAGTAGAGTTCAATGATTCAACCAGAATGAAGGAATAACTGCTGGGATAATAACTTACTCTTCTCTGTCTAAAGCGAGCTAATGCACCGGCATTCCGGGCGCGTTTCTGTTCGGTGGGCTCAGGCGACGGTGGGCTGTGTACGGCGCTGAAGCTATCAAACGAGAAGTTTGCGTTACCCATAGCGGAACTGGGGTCAGAGGGAGTGTATTCTCTCGAAATGTCAATATTTGAACTCAACTGAACGATTGGACAAGGTGCACTTACGAGCGAATTCATGATCATGCGCGTTATGCGCCATAGCTTCACCTTGCTCTTCCTGCTTTGCGGCAATCTCTGTGTCATTCGCAGCAACGGCCACAAAAGAACACCATCTGCCAGCAACCTGGAATTGTTCACCCAGTCTCACAGCTTCTCTTTGCACCAGGTCCTCAAAAAGGCTGGGATACCGGTCCTCTATAAGGACTCCGGCTTGATCTTCGGCGTCAAAGATCCAGCCTCTACCCTCTTCAAGGTCCTGAACGGCTTTCTTGGCAGCCAACTGATGGATGGTCTCGGCAGGTGTGGGAAGTGGCTCGATTGGAATCTCAAGGGCAAGCGGACCATGCGAAGATGTGGCACGAAGCACAACCGCTATCGGATTTCGCTGGATTGTCTCTGGTGACATGAGGAGGTAAACGGTTGTTCGGGAGAATGCGAAGAGGCTAGGTATCTTGTGTGGTGCTTGAAGAAGCTTCGGATGTGGGACGTCTGGAAGGTCCTTAATATCTTGCATCTTGATGTCCTCCTTTTCGGGATCGACGCTGGCGTCGAACAAGGAGATAGTTGGCTTTGGTTCTTGCGGTATTGGTTGAGGGGTATCGATATCGGACAGCAGGACCTTCATACCCTCTGTGACTTTGTCGATGAGTTCGAAGTCGTCGTCATCCTTTTCATATTTGACCTCGAGCGTGTAATCGGTGATGTGAGGAGACAAGGCGCCTCGAAGCATGCGGACCACACTGCTGTCCAATCGCTCACCTTGTTGCACGCTCTGAGAGAATCCATTACCTGCCCGCGCAAGTCCCTCGATCAAAGCGCTGGAGACGCCATTTCCTATACCCAGCGAGAACATCCTGATCTTTCCATCCGTCAGCTTGACTTGTTGGTTGAGATACGCAAAGAGTTCCTCCTGGCGCCAGATGTCGCCATCGGTTAGAAGTATGATCTCCAATGGCAGATCTGTGAATCGCTTCTCAATTGTCGCCTTGACTGCCTGGAAAGTCTCAGTTCCACCCATATTTGCGTTAAAAGTCTCGACATGTGCGGTAGCTTCTTGTAGAGTCTCGCTGGTGTAGCTCTTGCTTTGCGACCAGAGAAAAGTGGCGCTATCTCCGAAAGAACAAATGTTGAACTTCACGCCGACAGGCATGGATTTGAGGAAGACCTTCATTGCAGAAATCAGCATGGGAATATTGCGACTCATGCTACCACTTCGGTCAGCGACGAAGACGATTTCGGGTCGAGAAGGAGGAAGCGAGAATTTGGGGACGAGAGTTGCCATCAATGCGCGATGATGAGGAATGGTCGGGTGAATTTCCAAGATAGCCTTTGGGATATCGATGTGCTTGGATTGGACGATCAAGACAAAGTCTTTCTCCAGCGCAGCACTTCCAAGAGACAAGGTCGCGGATGCCTTGTTCATCGTCGGCTCAGCGTCGGTAGCTGTTGACAATGCTCCCATCGAGACTGCGATCGGATGCGACGGCGATTGAACACCCTTGATGAAAGAACCATCAGGCATGTTGACATCGACGGTAATCTTGATGCCTCCTTCTTGCTGGACTTGGCTGCCACCGGCCATGGCATGAGAAGGACCCTGCCCATATCGAGGAGCGATGCTTGTCGGAATAGTGAATCGGATGCTTTCAGTCTCATGATGCTTCAATTCGCCAATATACGTAATCTCAACGATGACGCTCTTGCCAGCAGGAATATTGCCCAACTTAGTGCTGAAGACATCAGATGCCTCAGGAGCCTGCTCAAGAAGACCTGCAGTTTCGCCCTTGGCGACTGCCTGATCGAAAATCTCCTTAGCCTTGACCTTCTCCTTGACAAGGCCGGTCAGGACTCTCGAGCCAATCTTGCAAGTAAATCCCACAACGCTAACTCCGTCGTACAAGGGAAAAGTGTAGATGCATTCCTTGATGGCTTCTTCGGAGGATGGGTTGGTGAAAGTTTGCTTGAGTACTGTTTTGGATGTGGTGGAAAGGATGGTGCTGTGCGCTTCGCTATCCAGTAAGGGTAGGTACTGTTTGCTTCGGCATTGCCACGGCAATACCTGGGTGCTGTAATAGTAGCAACCACAGAGGTACGAGCTGTACGCCATGGTGCGCAGTTGTGTATGTGAACTCCGATATGATATAATGGAGTCAAAAAGTTGAGTTGATAAAGTTGAGGAGGATAGGTAATGGCAAATGGATGGGGGGTTTTATAGATGTCTGTGAAGGCAACACTGCCTAAATTCGTGTGCGCCTGGCGAATCTGCCTTAGCGACCCGGTGCAGAACCTCATTCAATAATTTCACTGCACATTCAGAGGTACTCATGCACCAATTTCAAAACACCCAAAGAATCTTTGCCAGGTAAAACAGTTGGGTAAGGAAATGGCCACTATAGAAACAACTTGAATCAAATACGGATCTTACAATCCTTGGGCTCCATATTAGGCAATTGAGTTTGGTCACTGACCTCATGGCAAAGGTTACTCAAGACTGAAATTGCTTAATTCATTCCACTAATTCGTCACTGAACCACTCATAAATTCGTTGCTAGTTGATGTGTGAAATGCCCTAATCTGTTAGTGCATCAATGCTTGCCCATGCGTTTCTCTTGGACTCTTGGGCCATGTTGAGCCTGCATCCTCTGTATCAATAGACAACAAGAAAAAGCTCAGGGTGTTCAAACGATGCCATACCCTAAGCTCTGTTACAGCTCTGGCTCCTTTCTGGAAGCTGCCCATTGTTAGGAGTCACTGTAGAAGAAAATGCGAAGTGAGTCATCCTGTACCAGAGTCATGTGTATCACGTGATATCATTCAGCAAGCGAACTTCTGCCTGAAAGGCATCGGCCTGCTCTGGCTCTTGCTGAGTAAGACCAATGATTGCAACTGCTGCTGCTGACCCTTTCGGCCCCTGCAAGGATGTGGAGATGCAGCGCTTGCCCGGATAAGAAGTGGGAAAAAGTCATTGATTGAAGGACTCATCTAATACATGCTGCAAGAAGCCCAAAGAAAAGGCACCTCCATACTCACGAATGCTCCTTCACATTTAGAATCCGCAAGATCTGAATCCGGTCATGCACTTGCCTTACCAGGTGCACAGAATTTCACTACCCCATCTTACAGCCCGCATCTGCATGCTCCCCACATGTGCAAACAAACATCGCTTTCAATCAGGATGCGGCTTCGTCATGTCAATAGCCGCCTCCTCATCAATCTTGAAACTTCCAGATCTCACCCAAGCCGAAAAGTCCACAACAAAACTCTTCCCATTCCCCGTCCAATCCCTCCATTCCTGGAATTTATACCAAATTCTCCAAATCCCTAGCACAAAGATCGTGGCAGGTATTGTGACTACCCAGTAGATCCAAAATCTCGAGGTGGTGACGGGACTGGAGTTTGGTGCTGACCAATCGAAAAGTGGCATTGCGAAGAAGGCCTGTGATGATTAGCTCTTCGTGCGCAGTTTTTGGGAGGATAGTAGAGCAGTTGAGGAGGTCGTACAGCGACGAACGTGCCAGGCAGAAAGAACATTGTTAGAACGGCGATGGCTTTCATTGCTGAAGAGTCGCGTCTGCTCTCTCTGGCTATATCTCTGCTTTGCTTGGATATGCGGGCGTTGAATTTGTTTCCGATGGTTGCGTTTCGTGCTTCGAACTGGTAGCTTGTTAGCTGTGTTAATCTGCGTTGGAAAGGAGCTACTTACGCCCGTCCGATTCAGGCGAGAATGGCTTTGAGCCCTCCTCACTCGAATCAACTGCAGATCTAGCCCATCAACCAGGTATTCCAACCTGTTGCGAATTATCTGCCCGGCTGTATCGAATCGAATCTTCTGGTCTTCCGTCGCACCAGCAAGCTCGAGGTCGTTGCACCAAGAAATGACCTTCCTGCCCATTTTGATTGAGCATTCCATCATTTCGAAAAGACCAAGAATCTCCTGTTCTTTTCCAAATGCCTTTGTCGCAGCCTGTTCGATATCGAGATTTTCTTTGACGAGATGCCTGATGGCTTTGTTGTCGCCCAAATTCGCTTCGTTCCGTAGTCGGATTGAATCGCTCAACGCAGCTTCAACCTGTACTTGTGCCGCGTTAAAGATGAGTTCTGTTATTAAGACGAGGACGAACATTGGGTGGATCGTGAGGGAATGTAAAGCAGTTTCGTTGAGTCGACTGTAGATGAACTGCAGCTCACGGTCCAGCAAGTTATGGAGCATGACGGACGTAACTTGGGTTTGAGGATTGAAGGCTACAAACACTTTAAACCATTTCTCAGTATAAGGGAAGGTCTCAATGTAGAAACATGATAAGCTGGTTATTCGGTATCACAACTTTGAAGCTGTTGGGTACTTTGACTTGCTCTTGATGTTCTGTTCAGAATCCAGCCTGGCCACCTGGCAATGCTCCCGATTGTTGAAGAATCCTTTGTGAAAATCCAAGATCTCAACCATGTGATTGAAAGTAGCCTGAGAGAATGGTAGTGGAGCTTCTGGAGTGCCGATATGTCTACCTTCCCCATCCAGCAACAATTTTCGGGCGGGCGTCAGCCTTGTCGTCTCTAAGTCAGCGGAATTCATATCAGGAATTTGCGTTGTCTCTTACAGTACTCGAAGTTGGCCCCATCCTTGGCCAAGGTGCGATTTGGAAGTATCTTGTAGCGCATTGACAACGTTCGAGTCTGTCACCTCACTGTGGCTGACCTCCACCGTCGACTCCTTGGAGTCGTGTAAGTATCCAAAATTAAAGAATAGTCCGAGAGAGACTGACAGACAAGTGGCGGAACACGACATACGGACAAGGCTGCGGCGAGAACTTCTCAGAAATGTCTCTCCAATGCTGCAAATAATTCCTCTGGTCCCGTCGGAAGAGACAATGATAATCCATTGAATTCATATACTGTGTTGATTAATATATTGGCGCGGAGATGTATTTATTACTCAATCTTAGCAAGAAGAAGATGAATGGGAGGACGAGGTTCGAGCCCGCAAAATAGAAGGCTGCCCCCCTGGACTCGACATGCACTCCGCCACCACTTTAAGCCCTCGGGAGGAGGTCATCATCGCGAGGTTTTACAGACAACAACCTGGGGACGAACCATGATGAACTGATAACAGGTTGTGTATTGGGTGGGTTGTGCATCGCGAAGGATCAAATTGTAGAGTTTCAACATCGTTAACAAATGCATCTCACTTTGTAACGCAGATCGATGGATCGAAAATTATACTAATGGACTGCGACCGCAAATTGCAGGAGTCAGAAGAAATCAATTACAAAAGACTATGACCTGCAGAATATCTATCCCCGTCTGCGTGTGGTGGGATTCTTTCCCTTGGGCGTAGCAGTGGTCGAACCCGACGTGGCAGCGACAGGAACCTTCTCCTTCTGCTTGCCCTTCGCCTTCGCCGTCGGCGCATTCCAGTAGTAGACCATCTGAGCCGCGAGGATAGCATTGAGCACAAAGCCAGCAATGAAGCCGTAGAGAATCAGTTTGTCATCAACCTCCTGCAACGTTGTGAAGATTCGAGAGAGGGAACCGGCGAGGTAGTTGAAGACCTGCGCATCAAAACTATTAGCATAGATCGATATGTATTAAATGAGGCTAGAAAACTTACAGCGAAAGCGCTCAACTGTCCAGTTCCACCCTCTTGCCAAATAGCCACAATCTGCGGAAGCTTGCTAGCAACTCCCAAGACACCTGCACCAGCCTGCAAGTAGCTGAGCTTCTGCATATCAATGATATTATCACTGAACAACCCGGCCGCGCTCGCTGCAAGCTGTGCGACGAACAAGGCAGCTGTGCTCTTTTTCCCACTGTAATTCAGAACCAGGACCGCGATGACCACATTCTGCACGAGAATGAAGCTTGTCTCTCCATATGTGCTGAACGGGAATCCCTGGCGATAGTTGTATGCGAGCGAGATGAGGTAGGCAGCGGTTTCGAGGAAGTAGGAGAGGAAGGAAACGCCTTCTGCGGATTTGGAGTTGACGAGCTTGATGATTTGGGGGACTTTGACGATGGAAGAGGCTGCAATGATACCGATTCCTAAGCCTTTGGAGATGGCGAGCTTGATGCACTCGGTGGCTGTGATGTCGATGTCGAGGAGGAGGGTCTTGTAGCACGCGTCGCCCAGAATGGACACGCCGAGGTCGTGGATGGGAGCAGGGAGGTTATGGGTGATGGGTTGGAGAACTGAACGGAGGGAGTCCATGATGACAGTTGCAGACACAATTTTTATGTTCGCGTGATGAGAAGTTGGTTCTTGACACGGTAGTGAGACGGACAGAAGGATGTTACTGATGAGATAGAGTACAGTGAGCCTTTGGGACAAGGCTGGGATGGAAGGTTTGCCGAATCACGCTAGTGAGGATTGACATATTTCAATCAGACGACGACTCAAGACTGCATCTCCTCTATGCCGTGGAGACCGATGTATAAGTATCATCAAAATATAGTGTAATGGAAGCCGTACCTTCAAGACTGATATAAGATGGGTCCGAACAAGCAACAGTATCACAGGAGAAGCTTTGTCACGAAGCCGCCGATGAGGTAGCTCACTCCAGATGTCGTAGCTAGTCGTACGTACGGTAGTCCTATCTGCCAATGTTCGTATCTTTTTTGGAACATTCAAATCACATGAATGATTGCATAGATGGTTGAGAGGCTGTAGCATTTCTGAGCCTAAGTAGATGAAAAGCAATCGGGATGTGCTTCCTTGCCGTCCATTGCTGCAAGCTGGAATCCTTCAAATGAAATCAGCAATTGAAATAAGACCGCACGCCATATCCGCCGCGGCAAGCAACCCAGGTATCTTCCAAGTAAAATTCTTCCCATCGCCTATCTGGTATCTGTATCCACCATCCGTCAATTCCAATCATTCATTCCAGGTGGCTCATTGACAGCGGATGATGCACCTATGGTTTTGTCGGGTTCGCATTATCGAAATCACAGATTAAGCCTGCAGCGTTCCGCAAGTTGACTTCGGGCTCCCAGGTATTATCGGAGTGAGGATAGCCGACCCATTTGACTAAGTAATGGCGAATTCCTCCCCTCTCGATCTTCGAATCGACGATAGATTCGGCCTCCCACTCCAACGCACTAGTTTTAAGCTCGTCATTATACATTTTGACCGGCTCAGGTGCGTTGAGTGGTTCAGATTCCTACGTTTTGAATCATTCAATTGGCATGAGCGATTGAGAGAAGTAGTGTCCATGATCGTACCTTGACGTCGACGCCCTTCTTGGCCTCTCCTTTCTTCGCGGCTTCCTTCAGCTTTCGAGCCTTGGTTGCGGCACTCTGACGCTGTCACGAATGTATTAGTCAATGCTTTAATCAAGCTGAGCGATTCAGCTTACGTGTTTTCCGCTCTTGCCATACCGACCACCAGAGACGCCTCTAGTCTTGGCGGCGGATACTCGACCCTCCTTAGTAGACTCAGTGGATTTCGGACCTTTCTTTGACGTGGAGACCTTCTTGAGTGGCGAAGTTGATGGGACGGATTGGCCTCTCGGAGCGCGAGAGCTCGCCGCAGTTGGTGCCAGGGAACGTTTCCCAGATGCTTTCGCCATCTTGCATGAGTATCTTCTCAAAATTTTAGATGAGATGAACGATTTGAGTATGGTAGAATGGTGATGATGAATATGTAGGTCTTGTAGTAGGTGGTGTAGATGATGTGGTTGTTGGGACGAACTTGAACTTCGGAGGGAGAGAGGAAATGTGAATTTCGCCAAATCGGTCAAGCGGGTCCCGTGGCGACGCGCTCGCAAGCTTTGGCTGCTGAACGCCTCGCTGAGTCTTCATAGCAAAGTTAAATGTTAGGATCAGGATGTTTGGAGGGTATTTAAAGTGAGATACTGACTTTGAGCGCCTTCGGGTCTTGATTAAGTAGTTTGATTGTCGTAGATGGCGTTGTGGTTTGAGTTGGTTCTGCTTGCTGCGAAGAGGTGAGCTTCTTCTCCGGGACGGAAGTGCGTAACGAATGTTGTACTCTGCGATAGTAAGTGCAACTAGTGAAACCTTCCCTGACGCAAGAGCTGAGAAGTTTTGAAGATTCCGTCTCAGTTCGCGGTTTTGGAGTGATGTTACGACATGTGTTGGTAGCTTATTTTCGCTACCGGGAAATACCTCAGAGATATGGTATGTCTCCAACTTCTCTTTTGGGATCTTTTCGTCCCCCTCAAGTGTCTTACGCAGTATTTCTTGACTTTGGTCTGCGGTCTCTACATCTAGGAGCGAGTTTGAAGATTACAGACTGCGTTCGATACATAACTTCATACGCTGTACCTGCCAGATGCTGTGCTTCTCTTTTCAACAACCATTCTGTGAGCAGGTGGAAGGATACTCATGAGAGGATATGCATTTCACAGCCAGACCAAGCACCGCACTCAAGCCCGCAAGATAACATAACTGAAGAAGCTAGTGAAGGGCACTCCACGCAGTGATCCTCCAGCATGTAACATGGTGGAATAATGGATCACGCTCCTTTGTTCAGACGCTTTGAGGGACTAAGATATAGGCCATTCACTGCTGATAGCTTCAGTTTCGAGTGTGGAGTAGAAGTCAGCATAGCAGAGTCTACTTTTTCATTGAAATCTGGATACCTGATGCTCTTCTACCTTGTCCTTGGATTTACCTGCTAGAAATACGTTGCCAACCATTTCCCAACCACGATAACCTGGTTGGTCGTTTTCCTCTCGCCGTGTTGATAGAAGGTCCCAGGTGAGAATGATGCGCACAATAAGAACTTTAAGTGAAGGAACAGACGAGCAGATGATTCCAAGATCGATTTCGAGAGAGATGCCCATAGCCAAAGATTGAAGCTGTCTCATGTAAAGTCCCTTGAGTTATGTACGACGTTGAGGACATAAATGAGTCGTGCTATGCCGCAGATGCAACCATATGGACCATTACGATTTAAGTTGGTTCCAGTTATTTGTGTGCGTTATTTTGAAATTCAACATTTACAGTCCACCACTCGAAAGTAGTGCACTCAGGCCCCATTTTTGTCTTGTCAGACTAATAAAACGTCAGTTTAGTTCATTTCAAAATCTTTCCTTTGTTTAAATACGCAGCTCTAATGGGTTTCTGGAAAAATTCCCACTATAAATACAACACGTCATATTTAAATCGACAACCCTGCAAGCTCGCAGCATCTGCAAAATCTTTCTCTGTACGATCAAAGAATGATCATGGCAATTTTTTTCACGTATGTAATGAACAACTTGGCATTTACCCCCAGTGTCACAAGACGTGAACTGCAAAGGATGACTCTGGATAACCGATTCAGAAATCACAGGATGAACTTCTCCCCAGTATTCAAAACAATAACGTCACCCAGCCTTCCCTCAAATGACCATAGATTCCTTGTGGGATGCTTCCTGGAGACATCTCGTGTTCGGAAAACATCCAGGTGTAGAGAAACAAACCAGACCGAAGCGAGCCACTCATTCGCTGGATCATGTTCAACGATTAACTCGCAAACGTTCGGATCGCCGTCGGTGGGCTCGAGTCGCATTCCTCCAGTAATAATGGGATTGAACTCGAACTGCTGCCAATCTTCTAGTTTAGGAATCAGCAGCAAGGCCATTTCTACCTCCGAAGTACCATATACTTGCGAAACATCCATCCACGCAGCGAGAAAATTTCCCCGTTGAGAGTGTAAGAGATCCTGCAATACGTTCGTCAGAATAATTCAACGTCAACGAACCATTCAAGCTCACCTCCGGCAAATACGGCCATCTTCGTTTTGCCCTCCAGTTTGCTGAAATCGTCTGGGTGATTCTTTGAGATATCGTCGAAGGTCATTGGAGGAGCGTAAATGCAATGGATGTCCATGACGGCCATTGCATCGACGACCATCTTGCCGGAAAGGGGGCTGTTCGCAGGACCCCTCACTTGAACTCCGTTGTCACCCAGATAATTCAAGTTTGCAACGACGCCAGAGAGATGGAGCATGGGAAAGCCACAGAAGTAGCGATCTCCATCCCTTTCTTCAGATTCAAGATTGAACACATTAGGCATCCTCCCTGGTGGAGCGGTTACATAGCGATATTTATCAAGCTTGGAAAGAAACTTGTGATAGTAAGGGATGGTTTTTGGCGGTCCAGTTGATCCATTCGTGTGGCAGAAGAAAACCGGATCGTCTTTCGCTTCTTCCGTGGTTTTGGTATGCTGTAGGATGGCTTGGATCATTTCCCCGTATGATGGTACCTTGAAGTCTTCAGACCTAATCCTTCGATTCTCGATGCCAAGTCTTTAAACAGCGATATGTAGAAAAGGTCTTGCACTTCGTTGCTTTGAAGAGTGAGTCGTTGTGTTCAAGTGAATTCCACATGCTTGGAACTAGGACCTGTTTTATCTTAACAACCAGTACTTAATTTACAGAAAGCAGTACTCACGCGAAACTTTGCTTTCATTGCAGCAATTTTAAAAAAGATATACCGAAAATTTCCATCGCCAATGAATGAAACTGTCTCAAAATTCTCGCTTTTTGCAAATCTTGCCCTCGATCCAATGGGCCATGTAGTTCGAGGCCCAGGAGGGGTCCTTCATCGTCAAGTTGTTGAAGCCCTGCGAGATATCATTTGTTCTGGCTTGGACCACGACAAGTTGTTCTGGCTCCAAGATTGAAGCCTGATCAACAATATGACAGAAACCTCTTCCGATAAGGGACATATGGGGTGATGTCACCGTTTTAATTCATGCTGGTAATGTTGATTTACGAGGTGGTACGAACGAAGAAGAAAAAACCTCCGGAGATGCTTTCAGTCTTGAAAATCTGTTGAGAGACTACATCCTGCCATCCTGATGTTAACCGTATATGTCAACTTCAGACTATGAAGGCATCTCCAAGTTCTCACATTGACCGTTCATGAGCCCAGTAAGATTTAACGAGGAAGCGAGAAGCGTTAGTGGAAAGCAAGCATTGCTAAGAGGAGAAGGGCGCGGCGGAAGGGCGCGGAGCGTCTTCAAGCCGAATCAGCTGACTGTTTCTTCGTAAAACAAATGATACATGACTCATTCAGAGGGCAAACTTTCCCGTTTATTCCCTCCAATTGAACGGCAGCTTTGGTCTTACGAAACCTTGAAACTAAATCTAAAGGAGGTACGGGAGTTAGAGGAAGATCAAGTGAATCTCTTGGAAGGCTGGGAAATAGCCCATACATGACTAGTCAGATGACCCGCTGTCCCCATATCGTATGGAAGCCGTTACCTTTGCTCATGCTTCTGAGTACAGTATTAATTAGCACATAAGATAATAGTTGTTTGACAAGATACTAACCAGATAAGATATGGTTCCATTTCCAATCCAAAAAAAAAAAAAAAACAGGTTTCAATTTTAACTTTAGATATTATCTTTATTGACACTCCTCCTATGGTATAGGCTTTAAGTCGCTAAATTATAGGGCATAAAGCCTAAATTTACAGGGGCTAATAGCCTGGATTTTGGAAATCACATATTATTTTCGTATAAGATACGTTCCCAAACCGAAAATTATTTTTTTTAAAAAAAATACATAAGATACTGTATTATGTGCCATTAATACGGTATTAGCTCTAGGAGCGAAAATTAAGACTGCATTGTTTGGAAACAACATCTGTCAATCTCTTTTCTTCTCGTCGAAGTCTCCTGCATCGGAGGTATGCTGACACTTCAAAACTATCCATGCATGTCGGCCCTTGAAGTATTTATTTGGATCCGGAGCGTATGATAGAGGTAGTGAGGTTTGATTTGAAATCATCTTGATTTCCAAGACTTAAATTCACCGACTTGTGGATGCCCAAGAGATACGACATAGGGTTAGCGCGTCTCTTAGCCGACGCTTCTGGGGGGGTGGGCCAATCGGTTTGGCACAGGACTCGGACTCGTGTATTCCTCCGACTTTTTCGCAATCCCTTCTACCATTATTCATCAACAACTTTCAGGACTTTGATTTTGTGGATTCATCACCAAACAGACCAGAAAGTGCAATTATGGGCGTACCGCAAGGATATAAACGTCGCTGCCAAGTATAGCGTCTGAGATTCCGATGTCAATTAATCGGCTCCCACAAGTTGTGCCGAGTAGTCAACTTGTGAGCTTTCGTGGATGTTAATTTCCTATATATATGGCACAAGTGTTGCTACTTTTTAGCCTCTCTATTTACTTTATTATTCAAAATTCACATACTCCGCCTAGTTCAGCACCTGAGCAATGTTCTCCAAGTTCCCCTTCGTCCGTTTTGTGATGGCCTTAGGCCTGCTTCTCCCGTATTGCTCAGCGCTCCCCAAAGTACCTCTTGCATTCCATAAACGAGCCACTACATCTCCATCGACTCCTATACCCCCAAGCAAAGACCCATTCTACACAGCGCCTCCCCATTATGAGTTGGCCAGGCCTGGCGAAGTGCTGCGCGTTCGTGTTGCGCCGGGAAACCTCACCTCAATTATTGGCAACAGTTCCACGGCATACAACATCTTGTACCGTACGACCGACAGTCGATATAAGCCTGCGTGGGCCGTGACAACGCTTTTTATTCCTTTGTCCAACACGACATCCTCCTCTAATGGTGCCGGTATTGGGAGCGCCTTACTTTCTTATCAGTTCCCCTATGATTCCACCGACGTTGATGCCAGCCCTAGCTATGACTTCTATATAGATGCCCCCATGTCGTGGAGCGACGTATCTCTTGCGCTCGGTCGTGGTTGGTATGTGAGTGTGCCAGATTACGAGGGTCCGCTGGCATCCTTGGGAGCAGGTGTGCAGTCTGGCCATGCCACTCGTAAGTATACCTCCGAACATTTTTGTCGCTCCAAGTCTCTTTCCAAGATTGATTGATATCGACTCACAAATTCTACAGTTGATTCCGTGCGCGCAGTCCTGTCTTCAGGCTTTGGACTTGTGTCTGACGCCCGCTATGCTCTGTGGGGATATTCGGGTGGATCATTGGCGAGCGAGTGGGCTGCTGAAGTGAGTTCACTTTCGGAATCTTCCTCGCAAAATGAGTAGTTGCTTACTGTATACCCAGCTCCAGGTCCAGTATGCGCCAGAGCTCAACTTCACAGGAGCTGCATTGGGTGGTTTGATACCGAACGTGACGAGCTTGCTGAATATTGTCAATGGACAGCTCTACGCGGGACTAATCCCTCAGGGATTGCTCGGTATCACCAACCAATATCCGGAAGCCTACAACTACATCATCGACCACCTCAATCCTTCAGGCCAATACAACAAATCAGCATTTCTGTCAGCAATGAACATGTCCGCCTTAGTTGGTGACGCTTTTTTTCAGGATCAGGATATTTACAAGTACTTCATCAACGGGAAGGCTGACATTGAAGTCCCCCTCATTCAGAACGTTTTCAACATTGAAGGTATGATGGGGTATCATGGAGTGCCGCAAATGCCATTGTTCATCTACAAGGCGATTGCAGAGGAAGTCGCTCCAATTGCGGACACCGATGCGATTGTGGACAAGTACTGCGCGGTGGGAGCAAATATATTGTATCAGCGCAATACTATTGGTGGACACCTGGCAGAAATGTACAATGGAGATGCAAGAGCATTTGAGTGGTTGAGTAGCGTGCTCGACGGTACTTACAGCAGCAAGTACTCGGCTGAGGGATGTACTATTCAGAACGTCACAGTTGGAACGGATACTTCGCCGATATAAAGAAATTCAGAGCCGAGCCTTGACATTAAGAGGCAATTCTAACATGTAATCATCGAAAAGATAGGAGTCGGATTTCAGAGTCTGGATGAGGGGCCAATTCGGAATGCACTTACTTCAACACGCAAGGTTCAGCCAAACAGATTGATCCAACTTTCAACCAACCCGAGAGCGAAAGCGAATAATACGAACCTTTTTTTATGCATCCGAGCTTATTTTTCCAACATGATCCGCCATGGGTGATTGTTGGATCCCGGACACGGGGGCTCATAAGTACCGACGCGTATTTCAGGGAGGCCGATTGGTGGACTCGTACAAAATGCCGCATCAGCCTCATGAGTCTTGATGTCAGCTCATGCCTTATCTTTCACCGCAAAAATGCAGAACTTTAATTTAATGTCAAATCTCTTCTTTGAAGCCCTTCTTTTCAAGTATCACCAATTGAAGTTGGGTTTTGCGCGTTGTCGGAGCGAGAGATGAAATGGAGAACTCGGCGACTAGCGCAAACGGAATCTACCTCCCTGAGCGCCACAAATACGAGACAGCCGTGAGCCTTGCTCGCACAGCCTTTACGATCTCGAATTCAGCCGTCATATTGTATATGGCCATGATCCAATACCTCCTCATGAGGATCCAATTTTCAAAATCGACGATCAGACCCCCGACATCCTCCGAGACATATGCTGCTGTCACTTTGCTGTGGATCACTCATAGAATCGCGGATATTTTACTCTCTCTATCTATGGATACTACTGTACGAACCATTTGGGGTAAAGAAATAGGATTTCATTACGAAGGTCTTCGATACGGACCGGCGTTCGACCTCGGATACTGGGTCCTCGTCCCAGCTGCTTGGACATGGCGGAATAACTTCATTCTTATTTTTTGGGAAGTTATGATCACCTGGCTCATCTCTCAAAAGATATCTCTGAGCATCTTACTGGCACCACGAATTTTGGAGACTCGCCAAAATCCCCGTGGCGTATTGGCAAAATTCAGACGTCGTTTGCTCGAGCTTTTCGCATTTATGTGCATCGTCTTCCAGGAAGCAGACCCTATCTTTCAATATGGAAGTACCAACGTTCGCGAAGTGGAAATGGAAGATGTTTGTGATGTCAATAAAATCGGCCAAACCATTGAACTTCAAAGGCAGCAGAGTGAGAATCCAGTGGAAGGTCAAAGGACTCTCGATTGGGACTTGAGGGTGAACAAAGAGGCTCTTCAGGAGATGATGGAGACACTTGGACCTCCAGGTATATGATTTTCCTACTTAATTAAGCCCGTTTTGGTACAAATCTTCTGACCTTTCTTCTAGGAGGATTTGGGGAACTGGGATTCCATATTTCAAAAGACAAAGTTTGCTTTGGTGCCATGGGAGTAGGGACAAGGTTCAACTTGACCTTTGTCTTGGAGGCAGAGAAGTTACGAGATGGCGAGGAAAGTCTAAAGGCAAACAAAAAGCCAAGATCGAAATTCTGAAGAAGTTATCCCAAGCTCATGAAGATCAGAATGTCCCACAAAAATCACACTTTGATGGTTTGCGTGAGCCAGGCGACAAACTTTCAGCCAAGCGGCGTTGATTGATTGCTGGGGTTTCTGAAATAAAAGCCTGCATCTATCCTCACTACCATCTTCGAAGTTTAACTAACATAATATTTCTTTCTTATATCAACATATGTTGCTTAAAAACATTTGATGGTGTGTGCGCTTTGCGCTCTTCTTGTGCACGTACCACCTCACCCTTAGGTGTTACACTGCCAAGGGAAGGAATAAAGGAAAAGTTCCTTGTCTCAACAGTACATTTAGTTATGGACTTGGCCCTCCTAATAGTCTCAACTGCTTCATATGGTTTAAAATGAATACTTCTTCAACCTTGAACTCGACCAAAATTTTCCGCAACTCGTAGCTCATCTCCCAATGTACCTAGATGCTGGAACAGAATTACCAGCTCCCAGGTTTTCTCCTGCAAAACCACACGCCATACAACACAAATGGTGCCCAGTGGTAAGGCGTTCTGGTACTAGGCTGCTTCATAATCTCTAGCACTGTGTGCTGAACAGCCATTGCCAAGTTCACTATTGGTCCAAGCTCTTTTCTATCTAGATGGTGAAGAAAATAATGGTAAAATATGCTAGTGAAGAGGCGTCCAGTGGAGGATTGAATTGGCCAGAGCGCGCCGAGAACGGACGAGGCACCGCCAAGCAGGAAGGAAGAGAGGAGACCAAGAGGCTCGTCACCGGAAAGCGAGAAGTCTTGGACGGCGCCAGAACAGGCAATAAGTGTGACATGGGTGGCATGCATATTGAGGGCGACTATATTGGGCATTGTTAAGATCTCGCTTGGGAATCCGAGGGCTAGTGAGCTTCGCTCGGGACAGTAGGTGTCGGAGATACCGTGACCGTGAAAATGAAGTAGGTTGGCAGTTGGAGATGATTGTTCAAATGTAGTTTTCGTAAGGTTAGCTCCCACAACTGCTTCAGTACCCAACTTATGAGCCAGATCTTCTAGGCAACTGTAGATTTGGCTTCTTTCTGCTGCTGTGTCATGATCGGTTTTGTCATCATCATAGGCTCCGAAGACTGAAGCGTGCCACTCTGTCGGAGCCTCGGCTCCATTTTCAGGAGCAGAGACCCGCTGAAGGCAGCTTAGTAATGCAGAGTGTGAGGGGACATATACAATAGGATTCCTCTTGATGAGTAGTAGACCAGAGTGGAATGGAACCGCGTGCAACGGCACGGCATGGAGCGGTGCAGTCAGTGACAGCAGCAAAATATCCCCTGGGTCGCTGGAATTTGCCAATGGTTGGATAGCTGGGATAAATGGCTGAAGATATGTGGAAGCATCTGAACCATCCATTCTGGCATCTGTGACCCTTTCTGCGGCCTCTTTGAGATCTTCTACTGACATCTCAATCTGGACCATCTCGCGTACCGCAATCGGACCTGTTTCGTCGCGGCCCATGCTAAAGGAGAAGAAAAGGAGCCTGGGAGGGCATATGCCGCAGGAAACCCAGTCTACAAAGACAAGTTTTCGCGCTGATGCAGTTTGTATCCATTGCAGATCTTCGAACTTTAAATTTTCAGACAGTGAAAGACAATCTGGTCCGTTTTGAAGATCCTTAGGATTTAATGAACTTTTCAACACATTCGAAAAAGCTCGCGCTTTGCTTCTTTGAATCCAGTCCCAGGTACGATTCTTATCTTGAAGGCCGAAAGCAAGTTCTAGGGCGATATCGAAAATGAGAAGTTCGAGTGCATTTGTAAAGTATGCTTGGCCTGCGGCCAACTTCGTCATTGTGTCGACTGATTCGTTTCGGTCCGTTACCACTTTCCCCATCTTATCCTTTAAGTCAAAAGCTTCCTCAAAATATTCCAACGCCATCTTTGTCCCCTCGATAAGCGACTTGAAGCCTGCTATTTTCCAAAAATGTCTTATTGTTGCGCTGTCAAACTCCAAAAGGAAATAGTAGAGCAACCCTCGAAAACTGAGAAGCTCGGCGCGCTTCAGAGAATCTTCGTCGGTATTTAGCAGATCCATATTCTGGTAGGCCTGTTTGAAGAGACGTTCGAAAGCTGTCAAAGATTCGTTCCGAATGGCAAAGACGAGTTCTTGAAAAAACTGGGTTTTGCGAAAAGTTGCCGGAGGGCACGATGAGGAGTTTGTGCTGTCGTTGGCCTCAAACAAGGGGGGTTCTGAGCCTTCAATCGTTTCCGTAGAGATATCTTTCGAGAGATCAGAAGCAGCTCCCCTTAAAAAGATAATCTCGTACTTCAGGTACATATTTTCGCTTTTCCACTCGACCTTGTTACAAGCAGACGCAGCATCGTCCAGAATCTCAACCGCAAGTTTAGCAGTCTCTTCAGGTTCTTCTTGTTGAATCCTTGCAAGCTCTTCTAAAACCTCTACAAGAAGGAGTTGCTTCTCAACCTGAGAAAGATACCATCTGTTTTCTCTTGCTGTTTGTATCCCTTGTTTAAGCTGTTGGCACACGCTTTCGAGTGAAGATTCCCGAGCTTCGTCGGACATCCGTGTAGGTTGCATGACTGTCTGTAATCTCATGTTTTCCGCAATGAATTGTTCTTCTTTGCCTTTATAGTTCTTACAGAACTTAAGGTATATTTCGGCATGGTGCAATGCGTTTTCACGTTGATGTAACATGAAATACTCCGCCCACTGACGTCGGTGGAAGCTCTGAAAATAGGGGAGCTTCGCGCATAATGGCGCAGAGAGCAGTGCATTCCGTTCGTGCATGGCGCTGGAAACATTTCCAGTAATGGAGTTGATTGCATCGCAATTGCGAAATTGGAATAACATCTGACTGAGCTGATCATTACTCCGTTCGCAAACTAGCTGTAGATTGGCATAGATTTGTGTCGCGAGTGCCGTGTTTTGTGGAGAAGCGAAAAGCGTGCATTGGACTTCAGCAGCATACTCAAGAGCTTGCAAAGCCGTATTGTAGTCACCGAGTTCCAATAGAGTTCCAGATAGCTGGAGAAGTCGTTCAATTCTGCCTGACGGGCTGGGGAGAGTTTTAAGGAATCGGTAGACTATGAGTTCACGTTGGATCCTTGCAATTTGATGGCCATCAGAAAGAAGCTTGTCGAGTAAATCCAAGGTACCTTCAACATTTTCAGTGTCTCCGCTTCTGCCTTGAATCATGGCTAGACGAATTAAGCATGCGGTGCTGGCAAAGTTTCCTTCGGCCAGTAGGGAGGATGCCATAGCCTTAAGTCGCGGCTCACAGTCTTTCACGAAGTGCTCGAGTAGCTCGAGGGCTTCAAAGAAGAGGCTCTCTTGTGTGAGGCAGAGGATGAGTTGTTGCAGGAACCTTCCGTCATATTCAATCCGTGGATCAGGGATCCCATCACCGTATAACCTCCAGAAGTATTGGATCTCAAGGCAGTAGTATAAGATGAGAGGCTTCCATGTCAGTGATATCATATTTTCTCAAAGGTGTCTTCGTTCCAACTTACCACGACGTTATCCGAGTCCTCAGACTCTATCTCGTTTTCGTACTTTTGAAACAGTGAGGTAGCCGATTGGAGTGAATGAGCAAGCTCTCCGCTAGTGCTGATGCTGCTGAGTTCAATTTGAATAAAGAGGAGATCGTCGTACGGATCGTTTTCCTCCCTGGTGATTGGAGGAGCCATAATTGATGGGAGGGCGATTGCCTTGTAATTCCCTAGTATAATGTGTATTCTGACAATCTCTCCACGTACACCATGAGCAGAACCGGAATTTTCATGTATTGCGGTCAAAATTAGCAGAGCATCCGCAAATTTCCCGACACCGCTCTCACACCTACTTTCAGCAATGGCAACTTCCACCGCTGTCAAGGGCGAAGCTGCCATGGCAATGCTCATCGAGTCAAGTGATGATTCTAAGAATCGAACCTTCTTGTATAAGGTCAGATAAATGATGAGACCATCCGTTAAGATCCCGCTATGTAGAGGTAATGTCGTATTCTCGGAGAATAGGCGAGAGGCTGAGGTTCTTTTTCTGCTGGGAGTTTCCGCATTCCCTAAAATGGGAAAGGTTTGGGCTCCCGACGCAGTCTACGACGAATGGAGAGTCAAGTTTTTTCACCGCCTTTTTCTGCCCATGCTGCCCAATGAGTGCAAAGCTGAGGTGGAAGAGGAAGCTGCCGGAGCGGAGCAGTGAGACCTGTGCTGATGCCTCAGGAATCAGTGCAGAATCACCAGACCGCGACAGCTTAAACAACCTTCTCTTCGACTTGACCTTCTCTTTGGGTCTAGGATTGTCCACGCCGAGATGGAGTTCTCTTTGGATATGCAACCCAAAGCTGGCGAACTCAGACCACAGTACAACCATCCTGGGGATTCAAGCACACGAGAAAACGCTCTCGAATATGATCCCGACGAAAAGACGTTGGTCAACGTTCGGATCGATAGTGTTCAATACGGCCTCTACAATGGCAATTCGGCAGCATTGGTTATTCTCCGATTCATTCTCAAATTCCGCCCAGCTTACAAACGTATCAAGAACTTCCATATCAATATAGAATTTCGAAAGCAGAGCGGAAGCGGAGAAAATACATCTCATCCAAAAGTCATCAAACTCGCGCCTGAGGAACTGAGAGGGAAAATTCTCACCGAAGAGAGGTCTAATACCCTGACTGCTGGCGGAGAGTTGCCACTGGGACTGACTGGTGCAACTGTGCATATCGATGAAGAGATGGCTAGGAAGATCAACCGGGAATACGAGCTCAAATTGAGCGGATGGAAGAAGAGCTCAGAGGTGGCAACAGATAACGTAGTTATTTGGGACTGTGCAGAAGCAAAGAAAGCGGCAAAAGGTGTTGTCCCAGGCTACCGCGGGGCTATTATCGTCCAATATCCTACGAATGAGCCTTTTGCCGCCGTTATAAAATTAGACGCCGAGCGAGGGATCTTCAACTTTGATAAGAAGGTGTTTGAGTATCTGAACATATTTGGGAAGAAAGAGATGGATGACCCGGTCATTTTTAATCCGGACAAACCGCTGGGTCCTCAATACCCAAATTTGAGCGAGTTCAAGGACATCAACCTTGAGGATTATATTACGCTCGAGCCGATCAAGACGCTGCCTCTGGGGTATTCTTGAGATAAGGTGGGAGAATCGGCAAATTAGTTCATTCTTGATGATGCAGGCTGGAGAGACCTCAAGGATCATAAATTCAAAACTTTTACCTATTTCTAGCTTTGGTCCCAATTTTGTCATCCCAATGCCACCGTGGGCAATTTCTACATCGCTCTTTGAGTTAACTTTTCGTTTTGAAGCGATTAACACTTTAATTTATTACAACTATCATTATGCTTTCAATTAATGACTTGTTCTTTACCATTAGAGAGGTTTGGGGATGCTATTAATTATTACATATTGGACGAGGGAGAATCCTATAGAGTCTACAAGTCAGACAGTCATTGTCATATCCTCATTTGCAAAGATCCTACTTGTAAATTCGGAATTAGAGTCTTTTTGCCCAAAAAGAAAGTGTAATAGCTGGAGGTAGCCGGCAGGGCAACACGAGGGATCACAGTACAACAGAGAAGTAGCAGTTCAGTAAATGAAGAAGTATTGGTTGTATTTCCTAAGCTTTTGTACAGTCTGATTTCCGAAACTCAAGCTTGCCCTCCTTCAAGTAGGGTTGGCAAGCCTTACTTATCCTTCATTCCTAGCTCCTAGCTCTAGTAGCTGCTGTATTAGCTACTAGTCCCGTACAAGCTAAGATCAGCATTTCTGATCCCTTCGGAGGTCACCGAAGTCTAGACCCACAGTTCCTAGGTCACCTTCTACCCCCTGGCATTCTAGACCCTAAGGGCTTCTATAGGTCTAGATCAATCCCTTCGAGTCCCTCCAGGCCTAGACTACTCCTCTAAGGCCTAGGCCTTACTACAGTCCTTCAGGGCTTCTGATCTTCGGAGCTTCCGTGAGTCTAGATTAACTCCTTCAGGGTCGTTGCATTTGTTGAGCCAGGGCTCAACATTAGTGTAATTCCAGGTTCGATCTTTAGCGCTATCACGTGTGGCAGTTCTAGCAAATGTCACGTGGGGGTTCTTATAATTGTAAGAACCTCGCTTAGATCACATGCACTTGTAATCACCTGATTGCCCTTCTAAAATCGCCCTTCTGAAATCGCCCTTGAACCTGCATTCCTTGTACTTCTGTTACAGAAAGGTGTTGTTATTACTATTCTTTTGCTCATTCTTGTAGTCCTGCCAATCACTATAGGAACAAGCAATCGTCTGCTTTCGGGTATCTGAGAGACCATCACAGAGCTTCTCTTATCGATAATAGAACTCTAACGCCATCTCAAATCCAGTCTGATGAATGTCTACGTTTCAGCAATGCTATCAGTTACTTACAAGATCATAGTCTTAAGCAAGCACTGCTAGATGAAATTGAAGGCAAAGAGGCTGATTGCTTTGCACAATTCCCAGCATATATGTAACGATTAGAAGATTCAGATCCTCAGAACCAGTGCCTCCTTGCTACAACAACGACAATAGCTTTCAGGCTGTTGCTTTTGCTCCAGCAGCTATGAAACGAGCTTCTCGATAGCTCAGGAAGTTTGTAGCTTTGGATGCTTGTCATACAAGATCAAAGTTCCGTATGATGCTAATGATAATGTCTTACCATTCATAGACACTTATTCCTGTAGAGAACGAGGAGTAGTGACATGCTATTGTAAGTTCTTGAAAGATTGCTTTTAATGAGTGGATAGTCAGCCTTTGTCTTCATATCTGATAGAGAGAAAGGCCTTGCTCCTTCCTATAGAACACATCTTCTTCCCTCCCTAGCCTAGAATTAAATGTGAGCTTAGGCGTAGCAATTTATTTAGGCGGATGCAGGGATAAAAGCAACTAGCCAGAATTACAGTATTCTAATGCCGGCACAAGTTGGTTAAGGGAAGCTCCCTAAATTCCCCACCTGGTATAACCGCGGCCCTCACAGATTACATGGTCACTTCTCATGCAATAAAACCAAATTGCATCAATGTTGGGAGCTAACCATGACCCTCATAATGAGAGAGATCCTTCGCCAAGCGTCCCAGATCATCTTCTTCGGGCTCTTCCTCTGGGACGTGGTGAACGTGTTGTACGAGCTCTTCCGGCACTCCTCAACGACTTCGGCACCAAACTGTGGATGATAGCTATATAGGACTTCTTCAACCGAATCACATAGCTTTTAATCGTCCTATACTACTTCGAAGGCTTTACCATTCTAATCATAGTCGGCAAGATCGTTCGATATCTCCTTCTCTACCGGTAATCGATCGTGTCGTTGGAGTTCTGCTCATATCTCGCTAGGAGAGAGAGGCTTTCGCTGTGGAAGCAAGGAGGAATTGACGGGAGTCGTGGATCAGGCCGTTTTGAGGAGGTGGATCCGAGGCTGGATGAGGAGTGATGTTTCGCTTCTTGGGTTCTTGCTTGAAGGGCAGATGGCTAGCTGGACTAAGGTGGAGGTCAGCAACGGTGGTCGACGTATGTGATTAACAGCCTTCAAAAGGCGAAGAAAAGAGGGTCCTTCCAAAGCGGTTCTCCTCGACCCTAAAGGATACTGAGAGGATCGGGAGGTGGTGGACCTCTCCTCGTCTTGCGCCATCGAAATGGATTTGCAGAAAGCATTCAATTAAGGACTGATGGAATGCTGAACCTTTTTCCTCCTCAATTTGAAATAAAGTAAATTTAGTCCGAAAATATTCACTTCTTGCCGGCGGTCGTTCGCAAAAAAAGTGCTTAAGCACCACCTCGTCTCCGCGTCTCCACTTCCTTCCTCTCCCAAACAAACAACGACCGCGACCTCACCTTCAATTTCAACATCCGCATTCCATATCAGTGTTCGCCCACAACTACTACCTCACTCAACAACTCCAGCAAATACCCTCACCGTCCCCGAACCTAAAAATTCTCCAACATGGAGCGACTCAGCCTCCGACGAGTTGAGGTGACCGTTCAGGACATGAGGAGCACGAGATCTCATACGCCACCAACAATATGCGCTTGGCCCCTCGACATACCTTAGATGATATCATCAGACTTTTCAAAGTCAAGAGAAATTTGTACCTAGTAAGGAAAACAAGAAAGCGCATGATGACCTCGCTCTGTGGGCCGCGCAAAAGATGAAGCGATTTCAAGAGGAATAGTCGTCAATCCGCAAGAAATTTCTTGAGGAAGATTCGATATAGGAGCACCAAAAGGCACGAACTGATGCGGTTGACAAGAGTTCGGCATCGGGGGCTACAGAGAATGGCGTCCGTCCTCACCTGCGCGGTTTTGCCAATCCGAATTCTGACTGAGCTCAGAATGTTCGATTGCTAAAGTTAAACCAGCTGGATAAAGATGAGGTCAGCAACGCCTTGAAAACTAAGAGTAACAGGTAATAACTAGAAAGTAAGGGTTATCTGATGATGGCGGGACTGGCAGCAGCTCCACCCCGACTTCGTCCGAGTTTGTGAAAATGTTCCCAGAGGACAGCCAGTAGGAGAATATTCCAATACCACCTCAATCATTGAATCACTTTTAGTGATGTCCTTTCTTCACACCCCGCCGACTTCACGGGCTTCTTCTCACAGGTCATTGAACTTCACAAGTACTCACTAACTCGTTTTGAGCGACGACCACATGCCCCAACTCCTTTCTATTCCACGAACCTCACGAATTACCACTTTCATTGATTCCACGATGTACACGATATGACACGACACAATTACAACTGCGCGAATACCCACACATACTAAGAATTTGAGCACGATCCGTAATTTCTTTCCTTTGTTGGGTTGATTTACAGAAAGTCATCTCGTCCACCAAAGGTGCTCTGGAGGGTATGAGCTTCGGACCTTCGAAGTTCCAAGTAGATAGACGAATGAATAAAACTTTTCACCACCCAATCTTTGACTTCTTTCGAGTGTCTGTGAATTTCTGAAGCGAACTGAATGAACCTGGTCTTGCATACTAGTGAGATGACTGAAGACATTTTGCTCACAAGTGTGGCTTTGGCCATCAATCGTTCAGACGGTCTGAGCTATTCAAATTGACAGAGATTCGGGCAGCGACTTCCAGGAGGTCAATTATTCAGGGAGTTTGAGCAATTGAAGACGTGGGGGTTCAAAAATGCGGATCTTCCATCCGGAGCTCTGAAGGCCAAATTCCCAAGGAACTTGAGCATTTGAAGATGTCACAGATATGGCAACTAGGCCCTTGAGAAAAACATGCATATATACCGATGAGCTATTTACAATCTTCGGAATGAAGCGCAATATTTGCAAAGAATTTTCCCTCCTCCTCCCACTACTCCCAACTAAACCTTTCCCTACCACTGCCAGCAACAACCTAGATGCAGCTCCCAGCAATACTGGCCGTCGTATTCTTCACATACGCCGCCAATGGACTCCCTCCACAAAGCAACCCCTTCACAAACTGGGCCGCCACGACATTCGCACCTGTCGGACTTGTGTGCGTATGATCAATCGGATAGTAGCTATCCACAACAGTGGCTCCAAGCGCAATAAACCGATTCGCAACATACTGTCCATGATCCACAAATGCAGACGAACTCCCCGCATTCGCAACAACATCCGCACAATATCCCGTGAACCTGTTTGGGGTATACGAACACGTCCCCGTCTCACAGGGATTATCCGGCGTGGGCGAGGAGATGATAACGTGTGCACCTTTCGCGATCATGGCTTTCGCTGCGTTGGTGAGGTAGGTTACGTATGTTTGGACCACGACGCCGGCGGCTGTGGTGCAGGTCTCGTCGCCGGCCCCGACGCAATCGGAGCGTCCGTTGTCAGTTGGGGTCAGAGAACCGCCGTCGTTGTGCCCGAATTCTATGACCACGAAATCGCCTGATACAACAACGTCTGCTATGGCGGCGAAGCGCCCTTCGTCTGTATAGGAGCGCGCGGAACGGCCGGCTATGGCGTCATTGATAACGGTCACGCCAGTGAGGGAGTAGGGGAGATATACGCCCCAGCCTAGTGAGGAATCAGCAATTGGCTCTGCAGTCACCCGAAGAGGGAATGGGGATGAATTCTAGAGAGTGTACCTTGAGTGCCGGTTCCACCTCCACCAAGAGCCATCGTCGAGTCACCAGCCAGGTAGACCTTGGGGGTAGTTGCTCTCTCAGAAACTTCATCGGCCGGAGCTGCCAATGCCATAGTAGCCAACGAGGCTGAAGATATAGAGTAGAAAGGCTTCATGACGGCAAAGTGGAATTTCGAGATAACGAGGAAGTGTGAAGGTTGTATGAAGATTGAAACCAACGAGAGCGAGGAAAGACAGGCGAAGCAACAAAACGAATGACTGATTTTAAATGTACCCTTCTAAAACCACAAAAGGACGAAAGGAACACATTTGGGAAATTCGTGAGGTTTTACACCGAAGTACTTCATCAGGTGTTCTCCTGCCAACACAGGGAATCCTCACATCCCACCAATAAAGACAAACCTATCCCAAACAATCGCGGAACATGAAGAATGCCCCTCAAATATGGATTTAAGCTTCAATATACCTTTGAGGGTACTAAACCAAGCCCGGAGGCACACTGTATCCAAAGTCACCGAGAAATCTCATAATACTCGAACGGCCGAGGTGATTCGGGAAAATCCATCTCTTAAACCATCGAGTCGCACACAACTAAATTATGTTGGCAGATTGGATATTTCATATTGAGAAATTTCCAGAGAATTGGAACAGGAATCGAGAATCTCGCACTCGCAGGCACCTCAAACGTTCTAATCTTAGAATCCGGCATCTCAAACAGATGACCCAAAAGCCTCGTCGTTGAAACATACTTCCCATATTGGGGCCACACAATGCAGTGATCAGCCGAGCGGCTGATGTCGTCCGTGGTATTGGATAATTGAAAATGCGGGGAAATGCACCAGATTGGTGGAGATGTTTCGCCATGCCAAGAGGAGATGTGAGTCGCCCAATTTGGAAGAGGTATCTGAAACTTCACTCACTTGCTTCATCTCAATTCTTTAGCTCCAATGCCTCATCCGTTTGATTGATCGAAGTTGAGGATTCGAAGGTGGATAGATAGACTGCAGTGGAAGCTGGAAAGGCTCGTTGGAATCCCTCAATCTGGATTAGGTGATTGCTGTTTCCAATGCTGTTTAAGCTCTCGTGTCGATCGCCAGCAGATATATTAGATCTATTGCAGAGACCAGATAGGGCGTTGGCAGGATGACGGATGCGGGGGTCGTCTAAGCAGTTTGGATGGAGTTGAAATGAACACTCTGCTTGAAACGAGGAACAAGGTCCTCTCGCTAACGAAATGCCGACCATCAGGTGATGACCTCCACGTGACTGAAAACAGCCCCCATTGGTCCAAAGGGGCTTGGTGTGCGGAGTTCTAGGGTCCAAAAATTTGATTGATTGTTTCAAGGTAAGATTCACTTGAGTAATGGTAAAATCCTATATTTAAACTGAATGTGCAGCAGTTTTGTCTACAAGTGGCCTTTTGCACCTGTGCTCCTCATAGAACTTTAGTGAATATCTAAAATACTTACTCTATATTCATGAATAACAAGACATCCCTTTTATTCCACTAGGCTCTATCCGATTCACATCATCCTCTTCAGGAACCGGAACGGCACGAGCAACTCTAATCAATGATGTTCGCAGGAAATTTAAGCCAAAAATCCTTCATGAAACCCAACTGCAAAGATACATTCGCTTCTCTTCTACTATTTCTATATAATTTCTCATGAATCCATTATTGTTGGCGATAATTTTAGATCTCTTGTTGTCGAGTTACAGCACGCTGTAGCCACGGCCCTCTCGCCTGAAATCCATGAGCATGGCTTCGTCTCCTTTTCCTAGCAAATGAGGGCTGTTGTGCGAATGGACTGGGTTTATATGCAGCTGCAGACTGAAAAGGAATCCTGGATATGAATAAGTCGCTGACGAATAAATGAATCCAGAGAGGCGTTGGAGGATTGCAGTGAAACACAACTGAAAGGGCTATATAGCATAAAACCTCTCCACTATCGCGTCTTCACAGCTAAGACCAAGTACACCAGCAGCGAGTCCATTCTCGTTGCTCATAACTCGCACGACAACCCAGTCCTCTCCTGTATTAGAGTCTAAATTGGCGAACGTAGTTCGGGACCCTATCGCCCTGTCTCTCTACTCCCTGAACTCCGTACCCGTTCTCGACTGTTTCTTTCGACGCCTTTCGCGGCGTCGAGCAAACAACATGATCTCTATAGCGAAGTTTCTTTCCGTTGTCGAAGGCTTGCCGCTGTCGGATTGACGACAGTTACAGATCAACTCATGTTCTGGGAAGGGAAACTCGTTTTCTTGACACTATGTTGAACACCACATGGAAGGCCGATCAAAACTCAATCTCGTCGAACGATTATAATTCTATCATTACTCATTACTGTAAATTCATCAAAAGATGCCAAGCGAGAGAGGGAGCAATCAAGCCTCAATAGCACCATCATAATCCTGCCCACTAGTTGCATTCGCAATAGTGTAGTTGCCAAAGCAAGCATAGTCATAGTTGCTCAGGGCATACGAATTCGCTTGGGAGGCCAAGAACGAGCCCATATCACACATTCCATCAATTCTTCCTGTTGTAGAATTTCCGCAAGCTCCTCCTCGAATAGTGTTCAGTGGTAATATACCGTTGTTGAGGCGCATACGAACGAATTTATGTGTAGCATTCGACGGGTTATATCCGTATTGCGTTGGGCTGTACTGGGTTCGGAAATCCTTGACAGGTGCAGGATCGGCGGAGGAGCAGCCGATTGTTTCAGTGATGAGTCGGCCACCGAAGGGCGTCATGTTCGAGAGGATGAAATGGCGGTTAGGGTTCGGTGGGTATTGGGTGAGAGATGGAGGGTCCTTGAAGTAATCCATGGACATAGCGGTTAGGACGGAAACGATGATGTCGTCGTGGGTGAAGTCGGCGTAGAAGGGTTGGCCGAGGGGGAAGGTAGTGGGGTTGTCATCGATGGTGTAGTTTACGGAGGAGTTGGAGGAGTTGATGTAGGTGTGTTCGAGACGGGCGAGGAGTTCTTGGAGGTAACCGATTCCTTGAGCTCGACCAGTGGGGTTGCCGTAGCTGTAATCGTAGTAATCTGTAAGTTACATTGTTAGCGATGGATTGAATGGCGGGTTGGGGTATTCTAAATTGTTCAAAGGGAACGATTTGAATATGAGAGGCTGAGGCCATCCCCCTTTGAGGATTGGGGCATACGCACATTCCATGTCGAGAGTGTTCTCGAATCCAGCCCATTCGTCGGCAGTGAATAAAGTACAGAAGTCCGACGTGCCAATATAGTTGTACTCGCTTTGAAAATCTCGCAGTTAGCAATTGCTCAAACGAGTTAAAAGATTAGAGCTGCGCCCACTACACGAGTTCCAAGCTTTGAAGATACACTCCTCGAAGTTGAAGTCGGGAGTAGAACTCAATGATTCATCCAGAATGAAGTAGTATCGGCTCCGATGATCACTTACTAAGCACAGATGCTCTGCATAGCATACGTATCATTATAGTTGAATGTGAAGCCCGACGGTGCATACTGTTGCATACGCTTGGTGGCAGCACCCAGATACTTCGGCAGGTAGGTAAACAAATCGTCGTCTCCAAGAGATCCAAGAGGAAGGTTATCATTGAAGCAGCTGTCGTACGAAGCCAAAGTGTCATTCTCGGTTCCTCCCTCGGGAATGATCACCACTCGGAATGGAGACGTCCAATTGGCGAGTGTTGGCGACGGGACAGTCTGAAAGCTGGGACCGAAGAATCCAAGGGCCCAACCTGTGAGATTTTCGGAGTCAGTAATCGCTCAAACCGGATGAAGGGTTAGGGGTCTCATAACTCCTCGATAAGGTCGAAATCGGGAGTAGAGCTCATGAAAGCGACCATAATCTGAAGGAAACTTGCTCGGATACTTACTGATTTGACTGTTCTCGATTCGAGACTGACTGGTGGTTCTCAACACGACGGGCGGTCGGGCTGTTCCATTGGCAAAAGTAGCATTGTATGCAGTCTGGGCAATAGATGCATTGTAGAGTGTTCGTCCGTAGCGGTTCCAGAACGTGACACCGGATTGGAATTCAGTCGTTGCGCCGATTCCAGTGAGGAGACCAGTATCTTGCATAATGTATTGGTAAGTGTTCAGGAAGCTGAGAGGGCCGGTGAAGGAGCCTGCGCTGGAGTTGCCCATCACAGCGGTTGTGAAGTTGGACAATTTCTGGTTGAGAAGGTCAGGTTCAGCAATCTCTCACTCAGCTTAAAAGTCTCTGCTCTTGAGACATGATCCATGAGTCCTAGCTCACAAAACTGTCCTCGGAACGTAATAGATTACTTCCCAAAACTCACCTGGGCGAATCGCTGGTCGTTTCCTCCATCATCATCTGAGCTGGTTTGGAATCGTTGGGCATGGCGTTGGAGAGTGCTTGCAGATTCCTAATCTTGTCAATTGACGTTCGATGGACAATTGGGATGTAGTACTCACGACCTGGCAACCATCAGGAAGACCAACGTACTCTACGCCGAAGTAATCCTCGTCATTGTCAGCATACACTGAGATCTGACCCCAGCTTCTCGAGATCTTGCCGATATCTGTGAGCAGGTCGGCCGCAGCTCGTACTCCAGCGGCGGAGACGAGAAAGGCGAGGGTAAGCTGCGAGAGAAGCATTTTAACCTTGAAAGCTTCAATTGGGTTGAGAGATCGAGAAAACACCTACATTTTCCTAGCTGGGCGGGGGAGCTCTTCTTGTATGCGGGCACGGTCCTGAAGCTTAGCTAGCTCTCACATACGAATCGTACCGTAGCAGATCGGAGTATCCGTTAGGGTGGGACTGCTGGGAAGAAGCTTTTTCCATGGGAGTACCCAGTACATTTGGTAATTAGGGGACAATGGGCAGGCACCACTCCCCAGCAACTGCACTCATGATTGGCTTCATCGGCCCCACGAGCAACAGGTGTTGCGAGGAGCAGGATTGATAAGATCGATAAGCTGCCCGCTGACAGAAAAAGAGCAAAAGCGTGCCGGGTTCTGACGTCCCAACTAGCGCAAGACATCTAAAGTGATAACGGTGGTGCAGCTGGAGAAGCTCCGCACGTGTTCGGATGCCAGGTGACAAAGGCTGTTTCGATCCATCACGTTCTTGGCATCGATCAAGCGATTGGATGTCGTCGGTCGGGGCGCTCGGGTTGCGTGGCTTCTGGAAGGATTGCAGGACGCGATGTTGGGGGTCGTTCATCCCAAGATTCTGAATGGCGGGATCGGGAAAGCCGGGTTTGGAAGCAAAATCCTACCCTGGCCTGCACGACAAACAATTTCGCTGAGAAAACCTTGATACTTTGACCGTTATTAATCCGAGAAAAAACCCCCCCCCCCCTTTTTTTGGGGGATTTATTGAACTTATATCGGATCGTAAGTCGTAAGAGCGGTGGTAACCCGTATCCTACTTCGAAGAATGACCTTTTATGTGACTACCATCACTAGATTTTGCCAGCCTCATCTCACGGCTTCAACAGCCATACTTCGTATGCGAAACAAACGCCTCCAATCCAAAATTTGAACTGCATTCGAGGAACATGTTCAGGAATAAATATCGAGGGTCTGCCACGCATTTCTTTTCTAAAGCACCTTAATAAACGTCTCCGCTGCTCCATAAAATCGAGAACATAATCGCCAGCAAGAACGAGAAGGGAATAAGAAACCAATCGCCGCAGCGTCCGGAAGTACGGCTTCAGCCCATGAAGTTGCCTTACAATAATAAGCTCTCTCTGTTCTCACCCAATTTAAATCCCTCAGACTAAGATATGTACAGTTCTTAACGTGGAGCGAATAATTTGATCGCATTTCCACCATAGAGAATCGACTCAAGAACCGGAAAGGCAACAGGTCGCTAGGAAATACTTGTCACCACCTGAGCTGTCGATCACGTGATGATCAGGAGCAGGCCAGCTAGCAACTGCAAGTTCTGACTTTCTCTCTTTCTATCCTGAGGCGGCGGATTCACGGTACCTAAGTCTTTCCATTTTCCAAGAAGAGAAAGGGAGTAATCCGAGTGGTTCTCTAGGTTTCACTTCAATTTTGTGGCTCCGAGACTTTATTTGCCAGACGCCACGCGCCTCCTTCCCTAAAAGAGGCGACTTGCCCAAACCACAACCAAATCCCTTATGTTAATAACTCTGCATATACAAACCATCGATTCGACTTCCCCAATGGACAAACAGTCCTCGGATTGCACTGCCAGAAATCCACTACCCAGCAGAAATACGATCTTAACTGAATCGTGATGATTTTGCCAACCAACCCCTGCGAATCTGGAGTCTCCTGAAAGCGGCAGTCGCGATCCTTCTCCTTCCCAAAGACACCAAGTACCCACACACTTTCCAATCGCAGACGTTCAATTCGAATATCCAAGCTGCATCGTATCTGCCGGTAAATTTTACATGGCACAGATTATCCAGCTCGCAAATCCCGATGTCTCCTGGTAAATCCTATCGATCCCATGCGAGTCGGGGTCTCGTCAAAAACGGCAGTTGCAATCCATCCTCCTTTCCAAAGATAAGAAATAGGTATCCCGGTAGATGCGCCCCCTGAGTTTTAATAATCCAGCAGAAGATCTCCGTCGGATTAAGTCAACCCCCTGCGCATCTGGGATGTTCTGGCAGTCGCGATCTTATCATCTTCTTCCCCAACCAGATGCAAGCAAATCTTCCTGAGGGCTTTCCAGATACCGACATAGGAGAAATGGAGCGTGTGGTTTTCCCAAGGGGGAAGTTGCATGGGGATTTTACCTGCCAGAAATGTCTATCCGAAAACCCCAGCTGGAAAGTGCCAGATGGTGGGTGGTATCGAGCGGATTTTGTCAGCTGGCGAAGCGTAATATCAATTTGTGCGACGTGCAACAAAAGCACGTGTTCCTCTGGAGGTTTTTCATGTGATAGGAGTGCGTCATTGCAGACTGTTGTTGGCGTTGCTGTGGTGGAGGAGTGTGTGTGATGGAGTTTGAGGGGAAGTATAGGGATGGTTGGGCATAATGAAGCTGTACTCCTTCCCGTTCTCTACTTCTCCGGGTTTTGTTTGGATCACGTCGAAGGAGCCATCAATCTTTGAGCTTTGCAGTTGGATCATTATACGAAACGTCTAATGACAGTTTAATTTTTAGTGTGTACCCCTCCCTTTATGTGTATTACTTTATATGTCTATGACCCTAACTCATACAGAAATGCTGGATTGAAAATGAGAGACAAGAAACTCACTCATCCATTGCTCATCGCCCCTCCAAGAACACCAAATCAAACCTCCTCAATCCTCTCAAACACCATCCGCTTTTCCTTCGAATCAGGATCAGCAAATGGGTTCTGCTTCTAATCAGGATCCCTAAACGGATCGCTCTTCTCTCCAAGAGACCCATTCGACTCTTCGCTTGACGTCTTGCCCGCTCCCTCAACATCCCTCTTCAGCAACTCTGTTCCGAAGGGAAATGTTGTTGGTTTTCTGGCAACTGGCTCTTGAGATGCATGTTCCCAGAGACTGAGCGTGAAGTTTTTCCCCACGGCCTCAATCGGCGGCGTCAGAAGCGGCAGTGATGCAAACAACGTTCCATAACAAATAATCGCTGTGAGAAGGACGCAAAGCCAGTAAGGGCATCCATACGAGAATATGGAAATCATAGCCCAGGATCCGACACTCCAGAAGATAAAGCCGTGGATGAGGTAGATGGTAAACACGTGAGGAAACAGCAATTGCAAAGGCTTGATAGAAAGGACTTTTTGGACGGTGGGGCAAATCTCGACGACCATCTGCATGCTCACAGTCGTAAGCAGTGCATTCAGACGAGGGATGAAATAATCCGGATACACGGAATTTCCAGCTTGGGAAATCGTCAGCCCAGTCATGGTATCGGGATGCCATCCATATTCGAATATAGCGTAATTTACGCCCGTCCATTGTGTCACCATATCGATGGTAAACCCTCCAAGCGCCACTATCACCAGCATAAACAACAAGGGATAATAAGCCCACCATCGAGCGTGGAGCCAGGTCCTGTATTTGAATGTCAACTCCAAATCGGCGAGGAGGACACCGGCATAGTAGTAGGAGCCCCAGGAGAGACCGTACCAGTGGTTTACGATACAGAAGGCGTAAAAGGCGAAGCGTTTCCAAGGGGTCTTGCATTCTTTCACCATGATGAGGGCGAGGAGGGTTTGCCATGCGCCTTGCAGTTGCACGGGAATGGTCCAGAGGACTCCAGTGCAGTAGTTGTATGTGATCATGGGTGCGGCGTTGGGGATTAGATAGGCGAGTTGGATGATTTCAGAAATGAAGACTCCGGGGTTGGCAACGATGGCTGTGAATGGCCAGGGCGACCACGTTACTGATGGGAGATATTCCAGCCAATTCAACGCTCCGGAATCTGTGAGGAAATACTCGAGAGTCGCGATGGAAGCGACGGGAGTCAGCAGACGGAAAGGTCGAGAAACAATCTTTTGCGCCATGTTGTCGAGTTTGCCGGTTCGGAGGTAGTTGGAGACGAGGAAACGAGTCGAGATCATGAGGAAGGGACCAATCCAGAGGGGATCGAGGAAATAGGATGCGATTGTCTTTCTCGCCCAGGTTTCACTGGCATAATGGGGACGGACTGAAGGAATGATCACGGATGCCCAGAATGTCAAGCCGAAATGGTTCAGTGTCACGAGGAGAGCGGACATAGCAATAAATCCGGCCAGGTAGTCGACACGTTGTCGTGCAAGCGGAGCAGTTGTGCCTGAAGCAACGGCATCTGCGGCAGCTGAAGTCTCTGCTTTCGTTTCCTTGACAGAGACTTGGGGCTTCTCGGCCGATTTCTCGGATTCTCCTTCGACGAATTTCGAGGAGACGGCGACGGGGGCAGGAGTTGCAAGAGTGTGAGAAATAGAGTCAGGTGGGTATGAGCCGGCGGGGTTTCCTTCTGGCTCCAGAGTCAAAGATGTGCTGTGTGTTCTTGGAAGGAATGGGTTGCTGGACGAGCTGTAGTGTTGCAAGACCCCCGAACCTTCTCCCGACTGGACGGCGGCAGTCCTCGATGCTTTTGATCCTCGCCCGGCCATGTACAGGTTTGATGACACAGAGTCGCTGTGAGGCAGTGGTCGCTCAATCGTCAAATCATCGACGGAATTGACACGTGACGGCCATGCTGAGGTAGAGGGAGTCTGGTACTGAGGCACTGGGGTATGAGAACCTGAGTACGTTGGTGGAGGCGACAAGGTGGTGAATGACGCATCTCTGGGCAAGCGTCCGCGTATGGAATTATCTTGCGAACTATCTTGAGAGCTTGAGTTCGCCACATGGGTGCTACGGTGGGTGTTTTTGTAGCCTGTTGTCGTCTCAGAGCCGGTGCTGACTGCCGACGCTGTAGGAGAGGAAGCTCGTGGTCCCCGCTTCTTGAGGCCAAGAAATTCGTACACGCTATCCCAGGAAAATCGCCGCCAGATACTCTTAACAGTGACAACGGCGAAAATGCCAGAGAAGACGATTACGATGGTGAGAGGCAGCCAAGGAACCGTCCATTTCTTGTGATATTGCTTCCATGGCTGAAGGGCTTCGGGAGCATAGGTAGTGGAGCCACGGAGACTGTTATCGCTCATGAGACACGCGGCACTCGGAGTACATCTGTCATCGAATGCTTTTCGCTCGTCATCCGTCGTCAAAGAAGAGTTGAAGAAGATTCGCGTCCAGCCAATATTGGCCTCTGAGCGAATTCCTGGCGGCCCTTGGGTGTTGTATTCGTTGCCAAGCGACCAATGCTGCCAGCGGAGAGGTGCTGGAGTACTCGGCAAGGTGCCGTTCTCTTCCTTCGTATAGCTCTTCCACAATGTGTTGCCAACGTAGTAGTCGATGCGATCACGTGTCCAGTCAACACGGTACTCTAGGTAGTACCACGGATCCATACCGGCGGCAGTGAGGTTGGTGAAGTTGGTTCCAAGCCAGACATTGGAGAACTGGTCCGTCATGAGCATGGATACCCAAGCCCCACTGCTGTTGTCGGTATTCATCACGTCGATATCCCAGCGTTCTGTCTTGTTGTGGTCCAACACCATTGACAGAGCTGATCCTTTGAGCCATTTCCGTGGGGCTCTCATGGAGGAACGAAAGGACCCGAAGAAGATGTCTTGACGAGCAGAACGCATGCTAGCGCCAGTAACGAGGCCATTGTCGTCTGCAGGGTTGCAGTAAAGTCCCAGACCTGTAAGATTGCGGGCACTTGTATCGTTCACGATTTCGATATTTTCGATGGCCGCTCCTTGTCGGTACAACGCGTTCCAACCCCGGTCATACTTGTGTTCGAAGGATTCGACATAGAAGTCATTTGTTGGAATAACATCCGTTTCGTTGAAATACACGATCGAGGTATCGGTGAAGATGAGGTCGGCGTCCTGGTCATAGAAACCGCACGAGCAGCTTTCGACGTCTTGGACTATTATCGCTGCGAGAATAAAACGAAGATGCAAAAGAAGTCCAACAATATACAAAAAGGTCTTCATGTTAGCGATGTTGACATGAAAGAAAGAATTGGCATGCAAAGACAGGATGGAAATCTAAGAGAAAACTCAAGATTCACATCGATGGGGACCAAGGAAATGTCAGTACAGACAAGTTGCGCGCTTGAGCCTCTGGATAGCGTCAGTGATCAACCTCGACCAGGCTCAGAGTCAGCGACCTCAGCTTCCAACTCTAGAGCCAAGACCATGCGGTGAAATTCAATTAAGTTTGTTATCTTCAGGAAGATCTCGAAGCGGGTCTGTTCAAGCCCTCAAGGTCAACCAAGTGAGCCAGGGAAGTTAGGATGGACGCTGAAATGAACACGTCGAATTTTCGCATCACATCCTGGTCGAACAGGGTAATTTTGACCATGAGGTAGTTGATCGTCGATCCTTCAAAATAGCCCCTGGATAGCCCGCCCCTTGTTCTGTGCAGCGGACTGCAGACAATCCCCTACTGTAAGATAACGGTGGGTCTGGAATACAGTCAAACCTGGATATATCGGCGCGCTATATATCGGATTCCTCTATATATCGGTTTGAACTTACGGATTTTATTGAATTTAGGTGCGTATATCGGATTACCTCTTTATATCGGTATATCGGAATGAAAATTTGGTCGACAGGGGTTATTTTGTATGTGATCCGATATAAACAGACCAGGAAAATAGGGGTCTCAGCCTATAAAGTGGGTCAAATGACCTGGATTTTGGCTTAGAGACCCACTTTTAGCCTTGATTCTGGCAGTTTTGGCCTGAAATATCGATCACGTGGACCTCGATCTATCGTATATATCGGATTGAAAACGCCTGATTTTTCGATCCGGTATATCCAGGTTTGACTGTAGCAGGAGCCTCGTATCTGGTGTAGTAGCCCGTGCACCAAAGTAACAACGAGCGAGTCAGCTACCACAGCATAATTTTTGACTTTTATTGCGCCATAGCTTGAATTCTAACAGGCGAAAGATTAGATTTGTTACTAATTATGTCTTTGATTGATTTGGCCTTGCAGGATTGTTTTCCGAGAAAAAAAGGAAAGGGAAAAAAAAAAAAAAAATATATTACTGCCTGAGCGTTTCAACTCTTGTGGGGTGGGGTGGATATACGCTTGGGAACTGACGATCATAGCGACTTTAGTGGGCATCCTCGCCAAGACCACCGATTGGGTCGGTGCCGTCAATCCGCCAGAAAAACTCAATTGTAATTGCCGGGGCTTAATTCCCACGCAGCTGGCCAAACACTCGATTGACTCAAGCTGTCAATCAAGTTGATCAACACGCCCAATTGAGAATTATGGCCTCTCTCGGTTGGATGAGCCATGGAGGACGGAGATATCCATGTGGTGATTGCCCTGGGATAGCTCCTAGTTCATGTATGACTACAGACCAAGGTCATCGAGGAAGGCGGGTCCTGCACGGTCGTCCGTTGTTTGATAGCGTTAGTCCTCAGCTGTCCACCTTGAGCGACTGGAGCTGATTGTAGAATTTCGAGAAAGTCGATTCTGTATCTTTTCCTCCGGGCTCCTTCGTTCTGTTATCCTTATTTTTTTCACTGTCCCGGGCGTCCCTTCTTTCTGCGTCCTTTCGTTCTCTGCATTTGTTTTCCAGACCGTTAGCCACGGACAGAGGAAGCCATACAATAATGTCAGCAACAATTCACTCAGCGGATGGCTTCTTTGAGGAGAATGAGAAGCCATCACGAATACGAGGATTGCGCTCCAGTTTTCGCAGAATGGCTAGAGATGTCCGTTGGGCACTCACAGTAGGCTCAGATGGAGTTCAGGATTGGACTCCATTCATCATGGTGTTCTGCTACTTCGTCTTCTCCATATGCATCTACATGGTCGCAATTCAAGGAGTTATGAAGGTGTTCTGGTTTTTCTACCTCATGACGAATACTTATATCGCCAGTGCCACTGTCGTGGAGGCATTGATGAGCGTGGGAGCATTCAATGAAGCCAAGAAGGCAGTCTCGAAGGTGGAAAAGAAGGGCTGGGTCTTTCCAACGCCAGACGCGGATATCGGAAAGCTGGACATCATCATTGTCGCCTACCTGCCGAACGAACAAGACATCATTATGGATCGCATTCACTACCTTCTCGAGAAGGTCATTTATCCCAGAGACAAACTCTTCATCAACGTTCTTTACAACACGCCCATGGCGATTGAACCATTGGAGAGCGATATGCACAACCTCGCCTTGAAGCACCCGAATTTGAGAGTGTTCAAGGTTCCGAATTCAAAATCCAAAGCCGACAACATCAATTATTACTGTTCTCTGAATACTGGAGCCGACGTATCCGCCATTTATGATTGCGATCATTATCCTCACCCATACGGCCCTCGGTGGGCAATGGAGCGATTTGCCGGCGGCAAAAATATCGACATTGTACAAGGGCGCTGTGTCATTTTCAACACTGATGTCAATATTCAGACAGCCATGATTGCTGTTGAATTCGACAAGATCTATGCGGTCTCGCATCCAGGACGATCAGCAATGTTTGATTTTGGATTGTTTTGCGGCTCTAATGGGTACTGGACAACCTCACTGCTGAAGGAATTGAAAATGGACGAGACCATGTTGACGGAAGACATTGACTCCGCGCTCAGAGCGTTTGGGCGTGGAGCGAACGCTGTACATGACCTGAACGTTGTGTCTTTCGAACTTGCACCCACAACACCGTCAGCATTTTGGAAGCAGCGACTCCGTTGGTCTCAAGGTTGGGTTCAAGCAACTTTCCGACATGCTCATCTAATCTGGACCAAAAGCGAAGTGGAAGGAAAAACTCGCACATTTACCCAGCGATTTGGGCTCCTTTCGCTCCTTTGGGTTCGCGAGGCCAGTTACTACCTTGTCACACAATACTTGTGCCTGGTCGCCAGTATCATCATCACGCAATTCCCGAAATCTGGAGAGGAACTCTTCAAGCTGCTCTTCTTCCAATACCCCGTTGCATGGTGGCTCTTCATTTTCAGGTATGACTCTTTCAAGATCTCTAATGTTCCGGCTAACAAAATCAACCAGTATTGTCTCACTTCTCGGTACACTTTACATCACCTTCGCTGTCAGGTCCGAGTTTGTGCAGTGGTGGATGATCCCGATCTTCACCGTTACATATCCAGCACAGCTCAGTAAGCACTTCCCGGAGCTCTCTCCATCCTTGTCTATCGAGCGGAATATGCTGACTGCGCGACCTTCACAGTTCTAACAGCTGTTATGGGACTCTTTGGCCATGCCCGGCAACTGAGCAAGTACGTGAAATGGAATCCAACGCCCAGGGGTTGAGTGTATCGGTAGACAGGGGGCTGCGCGCTGCGGGAGGCGGATTCTGCAAGGCGCAATTGCCCCCAGCAGATTCGCATGTGTTTTATCTCGTATCGCAACATAGACATCATATAGTAAACTTTTTTTAATGTGGATTCGCATATGCACGCATTGCGATGCACAAATTCAATGGACCTCGATCATCCAGATGTCAGCTACGTCAGAGGTGTAGAACTAGCTGCTTGGATTCACACCATGAATTAAGTTGAAAAACTTTTTAAAGTTCGAGCCTCAATAACGTACCGCTTGCGGTGAGAAAATAAAGAAGCAATCGGCGCATTTCTCGCAGATCGTTATATTAAGCTACAGCTCAGAGGCGCTATGTGACGCTAATTAGGCGATTCTGCAAGACTTCATGAGGCAAGCATTCCTGACAAGCTCTTCTTGGCAGGCGCTGCGGCTGATGGTAGTCCTGCCACAAGAATCGCTGATTAGCCCTATCCGCAGATATGGTGGATCTTAGACTTTCCTAAAGCGTACTACCGAATGTGTGGGCCCACTTGAGGCCCTCAACCATTACCCCTTTTATCGCTAAAAAGCCATCATCGCAACAAACCTCCCCTTCCGGCCTATCATCCCACGATTCTGCAAGGCTTGCTTGTCCCTGGATATCTTCCGTCCCAAGGGCCAAAGTAATCAGCCCCACCCACAAAGGCCCGACTGACACATCCAGTTTCAGCCAATCCATTTAGGAAGTAGCTGAAGATTGATCTTATCAGAACAATTAAATGTACCACTGCACCTGCACGCGCTTAGATCATCACCCCTGCACAAGACCTGTCCAGCTTCCTTCTTGGCTGGAAGACATATCTTATCGGAGTGTTGACTCTTGACACGTGCTTCTCTTAGATATTTAATTGCCATTACCCCTGGCACATGTCGTGGCGGGATCGCCCAGTCCGTCAAAGATGGATTCACGCCGAGTTCCAACTACCGCATTCTTGGCAGTGATCAGGACCGTGGAATACTGACTTAAGTGAGTTCTTTAGTTTTGTTTAGTGGACGAAGCTGAAAGATTGGACGAATAGCGCTAAGGGTTTTGCTCGAAGCCTGATCGCTGTCGGATCCTTAACTTTTCCTGTCAGATTCCTGATATCTGGTTGTCGAGAAAGATACAGCTTCTCTTCTACCGTCAAAGTTTCTTCCTTGCTTCGTTTCTTTGGACCTTTGTCGAAATCATGGATATCTCAAGCATTATTCAAAGGGCTGAGAAGTTCAAGGCCAATCCTCCAACGATCTATGACCAGGAATATTTGATCGGCTTCCGTGGCCTGTTGGTCATTGAAGCCTTCTTATGGGTTTTCCTCCAAACATTTGTTCCTGTTGCAGTTGCATCTTCAGCAAACTCCGGCGGCAAGCCCTACCAAGAAGGCCTCCGGAAATCATTATCGGTGATCTTCTGGAACGAATACTTCCTCTACGGCGCCGTCATCTTCCTCTCGGCGCGCTCAATTGCCATTCCCTTCATCAAGGATCCCAAGAAAGAAAGAGTTGCAAGATCAGTCCTTTGCCGTGGTATCACACTATGGTTTCCCGTCGCCGTCTCCTTAGCTATCGTCAAGATCGCCTTCACCTCCACCGGTCAGCAATACATCTACGACTTTAAGGTCGGGACCGGAAATAGAGCGTTCAATGTCCCTTACATGATCCCAAACACACTGGCATATTTCAACTCTGTCTTCAACTTATTCTGGACCACGCATCAATTCTCCATCCAAGCAGGGAGCACGGCGTTTCCTTCTCAGACATTATGGATCCTCAATGCAATCTACTCTCAGAGCTACACTGTGTACTTGACTATGATTATCATTCCATACACGAGGAAGAAGTGGAGAGTGCAGGGCGCATTCTTCTTCGTCATTACGGCCTGGTGGTGTCAATCGTGGGCTTGGTACACGATTTCCGGACTTCTGTTCTGCGATATGGTTATGACTATGGATTTCAAGGCTGCTGCTCAGCGCGGCATTCCCATCAACCTCCCACTTCGACAACTGAGGAGAGCAGATGGTAGTGCACACAGATTACCGGTTTGGGTACCGGCAGGACTTTGCATGATCGGGGGCTATCTCATGCAGTTTCTCTGGGTCGCTTGGCGTCCTGATCTCTTTGACAAAGAGTATGAGATTCACAGCGGATTGTACTACACTGCTGGACTCAACTACGAGTACACAACACATCACACTGATGCTCGAGATGACATCTATTTAATTCTTATCGGCTTCTTCACTTTTTTGGAGAGCTACGATATTCTGCAGCGCTTCTTTCAGAACAGATTCTTTGTGTACTTAGGGAGGAGATCATTGAGTAAGTGATTTTTCTTCTTTGATCAAGATCTTGTAGATGCTAACCATCTCCAGGTTATTTCCTCATCCAATCGACAATGATCTACCTCGTCGGAATCAAGGTTTTCACACAGTTGCGCCACAACCACATCTCTTTCCCAGGCTCAGTAACGGTGGCATTAATCACCTGCCTCGTCGTCATCATTACTTTAGCGGAGTTATTTTATCGCTTGGTGGAGCAACCGAGCAAACTCCTAGCTCACAAGTTCTACGACTTCATTACGAGTTAGTCAGTCAGGCTTCTTGGAATTCGTTTTAGAGGACCATCATTTGGGGAAGGAGGATCGAAATAATATACATAATAACCAGCCTGCTTCCTAAAGAAGTGCTCGATCTTTCAAATACAAAGAATAAGAAGCCTTTGGTCGAGCAAAATCTAAAACTTCAAGCTGCTGACGATCCCTGTGACCCACCTTTTACTTGGGTACATGTGTGCTCCTCTTTTTTTCAGTGCGGTCCCCATCGAGCGCCAAATCCCAAATTGGCTCTCTATTTATTGCCACTCCAGCTTCAAATGCTCCATGAAGCAATGCAGCCACGATTAAATCAAATAATAAATATCTGGCAGTATAGCTTTTAGTTCATTTCTTATCGATAAGGACCAATAAATATCGCTAAAACGATATTAATATCGATTAGTTATTAATTACCTAATCATTGATTTCTTTCCTACTAATTTAAAAATACTCTATTTTCTTTTTTTATCTTATATAAAAGTGCAAAATAGATTCCGAATCAAGTTTATCTCTTTTAGAGCCTTCTATTGTGTTAGATTTTGTTCAAACCTAGTCAAAAACATCTAGATAATATCAATTTGCGTTTATAATATAGGTTTATACTTGTCCGCTATATAAACATAAAGACTGGAAAGCTAAGTATTGTAAGTAATATGTAGATACTTTTATAGAACTTTAGTTACTACAAATATACAAAATTGGGAGGGGACGAGATGGACGTAGCCGGGACTAGCTGGAGCCGCGCCAGTCTTCCTACTGATACCTGAGAAACGGCATGAGAAAGCTCGCTAAGCGATGAGAGGTATAGTAGGGTTTTCTACCAGTACTTGGTTTTTCCTATTATAAATAACATAGAATAGACACTGCATAGCTCTTAAGCTGCAACAGTAGAAGAATCAATCAATCAATCAATATACAAAATTATCTTCTTAGAAAGCATAAAATCATTAGCAAATAGAATTTAAGTTAAGTCAAAGAAGCTACAATTAATCAGTTATAACAACTTTATTTCTATACAAAGTCTTCTAGCTAAACAGATAAGATCAACTCTAAAATCGTTCGAAAATACCTTAACTAAGACATAATTAGTCAAGCTTTAGTTTTATTGATTATATATTAAAACCACCTCTTTCGATTAGTTAATTAGCCTGAATTTTGTACTCTTACTTTGGTATTTAATTTAAAGGTAAATAATTATCTTCCTAGTATATACTTACAAGTCATAATTATAATTAATTAATTTAAACTGCTACTTCTCTGATAGACTAAATTCACATTTTTCGCATATAGCCAAGCTCCAGAAATCTACCTCTAAATACCTTATAACTGTCCTTTCTACTGTGACAGCTCTACGCAATGGAATCTCACGCATTGAAAGACTCTACGCAGAAGATGCTGTATTCGCAAAAATACTAAGCTAAGGAGAGAAGGAAAAGTTCTGCAAGTACACGAAGTCTAATACAACTCCAGGACGCGCTAGTGCACTGGGCTTCCACATGTCAAGCTAGTCGCATGACTTACGCGCTGCCAGGCTTATTGGCGATTTCGTATGGGCGGTTTGGTATGGGCGATTTGGTGACATTTGCCAGAACTGTCACATCTACTATTTTCTATCTCTAGATTACTCTAATATTAGAGATAAGACTAGTGTCTACTAACCACGCGATCTACTTCCTAGCAAGACACATTTAGTCTTTTGCTATTGCCCCCCTTAAAAAGCTATTAGAATTATAGAATCCTTTATATAAGAGTTTAAAATTGCAAGTGATGGGGTCGTGCACTTGCCCTGGATGAGTAGTGCTTCAAGAGATAATGACCTGCTTGGCAAAATTAGTTCGGCCAGATTATTGCCAGATTATTTCAATAACCTAATCTAGATAAAATTACCCAAACACTATATAGATTATTTTATCTGGATTATTTTTCGAAAATAATCTGTTATACAAATCGAAAAAACTCCTTTCACGAGATTAAATACAAAAATAATCTAACAAGGCTCAAATATTTTTTGCTTATTCTATCGAATAGATAAATAGTAATTTTTTTTTTAAATATTAATTTATAATACTATTTACTATAGCATATAGTCTATTAATTATAATATTCCTTATACTAAGTGTTAATGGTTTGATATATAAGTCAAAGAGTACATAGATAGGCAAGAATCTGACTTTAATCTAGATCATTTTAATAAAGCCAGATGACACGATTAATCCAAAAATAATCTAAAGTATAATCTGGGTCAAGATTAAATTTGCCAAGCGGGCCCTAAGGTTTTGGATAAGCGCTCTTTGGAAAACGAAACCTCTAATTTTTAAATCCTTCTCCGACTTTATTAGAATGGCCCAGATACCTCATCTTACTCACACTCTCCATCCTCTACTTGCCTCCTTTGTTACCCATGTATCGGCCAGCAAAGATTGTCTTCCGGTACAATTTCTACGCTCCTTCGGTTCCAGGCGGTCTTCTGCACCGAATTTTTCACGAACAATGTTCACAAATTCAACCTCGCCGCATAGGTACTTCTTCCGTTACACGAGCCGTCGTTGGCTATGGGATGAAGAGAGCCAGCTACGTGAGCGATTGCTCGTTTTCAATGTGCAAGAGCTTCAGCGTATTGCGGCCGAAAGCGTTGAGGCGCGATCCTGTGTATCCATAAGAAAACTCGCTGAAGGCGGGTACAATAAGTGTCCCGGCTGGTCATGGACGATGGCCCTATTGCGATTGCACGCCTTCTGGATCCAAACGCTGGTCCTGCTCATAAGACGACAGCTTCTGAATTTGCAATCATGGATTTTGTGAGATTTCTCTATCATTGACATCACAAACGAGTGTTGACTGACACTGTACCTTTGTCCAGGCTAGAACCGTACTCAAAATACCTGTTCCGAAGGTTCGTGCTTGGAACGCAGCTGCAAACAATTCTGTAGGAGCCGAATATATTATAATGGAGGAGGCACCGGGGACACCGCTCAGTGAAGTTTGGGACGGCATGAAAATTTCCGACAAGACAAATATAGTCAAGAACTTAGTCGAGATTGAAAAGAAGCTGCTCTCGGTGTCTTTCACCTGGTTTGTGTTTCGTGGAAAGAATTAGTATCAAAGAATGTCACTAATCTCATGCCAGGTATGGCAATCTTTACTTTGCAAGCGATACATATCCTGGCTGTGAGGGAGCTAAGGTTGTGGAGATATTCCAATACAATTGAAAAGAGATATTGAGGAGAGTTTCATCATCGGTCCAGTTGTAGACCGTGATTTTTGGAATGGAAAGCGTGCATCGATGACCATTTACAGAGGCCCTTGTGGGTCCAACCTACTTGCATTTAAATATAACTACAGTATACTAACGTCAATTTGTAGGGGGAAAATTACAGGATTATCTAACAGCGATGGCTAATCGAGAGATTGCTTGTATAAGTAGTTTTGCTGCTCCAAAGCACCGGGTGGATATATTTGTCGCATCTGAAGCTCAGAATTCGCCCAGTACTCACATTTCGCTCTACAAAATGTTCTTGGATCCTGTACCATACCTTTCCCCCCAGAACAAGAAGCTTACTAGCTCCACCCTTTGGCATTGGGATATTCATTCCGCCAAGCTCTTTGTGGAAAGTAATCGCATCTCTAGTCTTATTGACTGGCAGGACACATGGGCTGGCCCTCTGTTCCTTCAATTCCGGCATCCGAAACTGGTGGATTATAATGGGGAGGTGCTACTGAAGCTCCCAGAGAATTACGAGAGTCTCGAAGAGGGCGATGAAAAAGTTCGGACGAGAAAGCAGGTTGAAAAATCTATTGTGCTGTACACTTACAAAACTGAATCAGATGAAAAAATCCGTTGCTCAGCGAGATTCTCCGTGTTCATCATGGCGGAACAAGGAGAGAATTAGTACAGTTTGCGGCGAACACATGGGATGGAGATATTCTGCCATTTCGGCAGTGCCTTATTTGAGTCGAACGGTTAGTCCCTTCCCTTTTCAGGAGGCTATAAAAATACTAACATGCAAATGCACAGGTATTGGGATGAACTAAACGTCAATACTCCTTGTTCAATACACTTTCACAGAAGAGGAGCTGCAGGCTCATTACGCAGAAGGTGAGGGTTGGAACGAGCGAGCAGATTTTTGGGATTCATTAGCCGGACTCGTTAGCCGCGATGTGGACTTCTAATGAGACACACGACCAGGCCCTAGAGATGTTCGCTGAGCTGAGACAGGAGGGATTGAAGAGCCTTACTGGAGTAGAGCGGGTGAGATTTGAGGCGCAGATGAGATGGGCTGAAAGAAGGGTTGCTTCAGTTTGTTAGAATATGAATGTTCAAGAGCACGTCGGGTTGTAACCTGCCTATGGTCAGTGGCCGTCTCCCAAGTCATGCCCGGCCTTGGCTCCTTTCTGCGCACCTTGGACAGTCTGATAAATCTGTATCTTTGAATAGGTGAGACTTAAAGTCAGAGACCAAGTTGCAACTCTGGCATCTCACTTGATCGACTTGACCATGGACAGGACAGTCTTAGAATCGAGATCAGGCAGCAAATGCTCGATGCAATCAATATTCAGCGGTCTTGTGAAAAGTTATTGGCACAGTCGGATCCAAATACAGACGCTCGTACATACTACAGATCGTAGAGTGAAAGCGTCTCGTCTCGTCGAGAGACAGGTAGAGAGACTTGTCAATGGAGCTCTGTTCGGATTTCCGCATGATTTAGAAATCAGGTACTTGACAAATGAGCACCCTGAAGTTATCCAGAGATTATTCAAACATCACATCCAAAGACTTTATATTTAGAACGATAATCAATATTTCCCTCTACCAAAATGTAACTACAATCTCTTCTTCTCGTTGGCCTCCTCAACGACAACCCCGCAATCGCATATATCCTACGCGCCGGCTATCTTCGCTAGGAAGCATAGATGATGTTCTGCTATTGTTAGCCGTCGTTGAAAACGAGCGTCAGTTATTACTTACGAGGTATCCTTTCCCAGTTCTTCAGCTGACCGTTTTCTCTTTACTGCCTTATCTTTTTCTGAGATGGATCTCGATAGACTCCAATTTCGGGGGTTCATTGGCAGGGACGTTAGCAGGTTGGGAGATGTTCTGTCTTTCAGGTGCGTCCTGTCATCGATGTTTGGCTCCAGCGGAACTTTCTGCCTGGGCTGGCGGTAACAGCTGCGTCGACGCTGAATTGTCATCATCCTGAGAGAAGAGACTTTTAATGCCCATGTAATATAGCTAACACTTAATAGTATAATAATAAGGCCGATCTAATAGAGAATATTATCTGGAAAGAGCAATGAACCATAATAGCAACAACGGAAAAGATTACAAGTAAGCCTATTACAAGGCTAGGCTTATAACTATTGAATCAGATCATTAATTAAGGTAAAAATCACGAATGTATTGATATCTAAAGAGCTGAGAATCGTAAGATGGCAAGAACCCTAGATACATTTAATAAAGCTAAACCTAAAAGAGAATGATTACACATCGCAGCATAGGTCTCCTCTGACAGCTGATTTACTTCTTCTCAAGACTTAGGTATGCATAGATGGTTTCCATACACTTTCAACAAGGAACCGTGAGCTTCTGGTCGAATGAAGATGAATCTGTCTCGCACATCCCGGTGAATCATCAAATTCCGGCCTCTTGGCAGACATGTCGATAAACCTCCACATTTTTTCGAAAGGAATTAACAATATTCAGCAAGCGTGATAAAATCACCCCAAAGGAGATATCTTCCAGTGCCAAGATCAAGAATTTTCCCAATCTCGACATTAGCTTCGGTCCACGGAAAACCTCTGCTAACTTTACATTTGACAGATTTCCTACTGCAAGTCTCCCAGTCGTACTCTCACACCTAACCAAACTTGATTGCAGAGACGCCAAGTTTGTTGATCTTTTCCAAAGTTTTCCAGCCAGGAAGTATGTAGGTGCAGAGAAGATAGGATAGGTGGACAGGGATTGAGGAATAGGGTTTATGGCTGACAAGGAGACTCTGCAGATCTCCCAAACTGCTGAACTGATCGACATTGGCCGAAGATCCCCCACCGCCATTTTGTATCACACAAGTGAAGCCTTTTTTCGGCATTTCTGAGGGCGTACAAGTGAATTTGTGCTGATATGGGAGAGTAGAGGCGCAAGAAACCGCTAGGACCTTGACACTTGCCATGTATCTCTTGGGATAGGGATGGGATTTCCGCGGATTCAATGGGCGGGCAGGACGGATGAGGGATTTTCATCGCATGCTGAACATCTGGTTTGTTCAACTTTTGTATGTACATTCGGCTATCATACGTGGTAAATATACACAAAAAAACTTTACCAAAACTTATCAAATGTAGACATTATCGACTAAACATTACATGCAACGCATCCTCCTGTATGCATCCGATCCTGAACGCCGTTTTCAAGTCATCCCGAAACTCATGAAGCTTGGAAAGCGATCGTCCCATTTCCACCCACTAATCCGGCAGACTCCAAAATCCGTCTTTGCGTCTCGAGTTCTGCTCCCCGGGGTGCGATGTCAAAGAGATAGAACAGAAGCACGAAGACGACGATGAAGACACGGGAGACAATGGCGCGCATTGAGAGGGATAGGAAGGAGACGAGGACTCGGTTCAGGAGGGAGAAAAGCGGAAGGAGGTGGTTTATGTAGAGAGGCGAGGCATAAAATCGCTGCTTTTATGTTAATTAAATACCTGAAAGTGGAAAAGGAGAATAACTTACAGTGAGATATTTGCCAAAAATCCGTTCAAGAGGACCCGGGAGTGCGAATTTTGCAGTGGCATCGGGGCGAGATATCTCGTTGAGCAACTTCGGATGAACGTCGCCTTTTTCAAGATCCCGGTTCAAGTCCTGCATCGAAGGTTCGGAAGCTTTCTCCTTCACATCCTCAGCCCACTGCACTGATCTCCTCGCGAGCTTGGGCTTGACTTCCACGCTCCGCTTCATGCGTCTCGCATACGCATTCCCACCTCCAACGGTGACCAAGAAGTTGCTCGGCGTTGGATCGCTGATGAATCCACTCTGATCCGCGCCTCCTGTGGGCGTAACATCGTCGTAAGGGAAAGCATAACCTCTCCCGTCCACGTTCGCCGCATGCACAATTCGCGCGTAATGGTTGGTAATACTGTTCGTGTAATATGTGCTGACTTGCTCGTCATCGGGCTGATCACTGTTAATGAGAAGTGTGGAGCGATTGAATGCTGCGTCGAGTCTTGCACCGATGTTTAGAAGTTCCGCGGTGTTGGTAGCCTGGGCAGCAAATGCACCAGAGCTCGCGCCGAAGATATCGGCTGCTGCGGGCTTGCTGAAGGATCCCACACCGCTGAAGACGAGTTGTGTGCGGTCGTTGGAAGTGTTGCCCGTGACAGTACCCCAGGAAGCTTGGGTGTCGATGACCAGTGGAGTAGAAACGTGGTAGCTCCAGACCGAGTTTACGTAATCAGTCCAATAGTTTTCGAAAAGCGAATTGTTGAAGACTATTCCGTTTGAAGGCGAAAGTGCACGGAGGTTGGAGCCATTGTGTGTAATGACAAGTTGGTCCCAGCCTGCACCATCGCTGCTGTTCTGCGCAATCAGGCCATTGCAGACATTGGCAAGTCCGTTGGATGGCAGACCACCAACATGCTCGGTGGCGCCTGAGGTGCTGGTCAAAGTGAGTGCGATTGGAAGGCAGACGAAGTCGACGTAGCTGATGTTTGCGTAGAGCTGTGCGCTGTTGTAGGTGAACTCGCAGAAATCCCAGCTGTAGTAATAATTGGGGTCAGAGGTATTGCTGACAGAGGGTTCAACTAGCCCTGGCCCATTTGGGCCTGGGTTCAGCAAGAACGTGAGGGTGTTGCCGACACAGAACCAGATTCTTCCTCCGGCGATGTATGGAATCGTGACGTTAACAGTAGTTCCCGGCGCACCAAGAGCGATGGCGCAGTTTGCGGAGAGAGCGGTCCCGTTGGAGCTCGGGTTGGCGGGGTAGTAGGGCGTGGCACCATCGGATTCAAGGAGGAAGACGGCGTGATTGTTATTGATAGCGAGGCCAGTAATGTATGCGTAGACAGTGTTTGAGGTCGTTGAGTTATAAAGACTGATGGTCAAGGTTTCCGAATCAGACGCAATATCTTCCTTCAGGCCATTGGTCTTGGTGGTGATTGTTGGGGCAGAGAGAACGTTGTCCGTCTTCTGGATGGCAAGGACATCGTCGACGGTAGTCATAGTTGCGGTTTGATGGTAATAAGTGAATGAACCTTGGTAGAACAAGAAAGGAAGATCTGAGACAAGGTATAAATGTTCCCTAACGGATACTCGGTATTTCGAAGCACTTGCTGGAATGAAAAGCTGAAATGAGTGTGGGTGACTAGATTCGTCGCTGTCGATGGCTTTGACGATCCTATCTCACTTGGGGAGGAGCATTATATATAGACTTCTCTGGATTATACACTTGTGAATTCTCTTCAAAACTGGGGTGCGAGATAATGAAAGGAGAAATCGATAATGTAACATTCCATTGGTGGCATGGGGAAGAGGGGTAATCTCGATACTGAGGAATTTGACTTTGATATCAAAAGCTTGGCGCTTCCCGAAGCAGAGAATCCCTTGTAGAAAACATGGGATGAACGATAGGAGCACCGTCGATACGTTCCATTATTGGACGATAAGGGATCGAACACGTTGTATTCGTAGGTACTCCGTATCTTGCCATGAGATGGATGAGTTGGGAATTCGGCTTCAGCGGGGCCTAAAAGTCCCTTGGGATATTCTCCTAATCTGTTGGTCGAGGGATATGTGTGGGTGTGGCCCCTTCATTTGGAGAGGTGCTTCACTTCTCGGTAGGGCTTGCCGCCACCGCCCAGCTGTCATCGAATGACAAGGCAGAGTGAGGTTCTGGAGTGACGGAAAACTGTAGTGGCCCCGACCCTAATATGAACGGTGCTGACATAGAGGGTCTTCCATGAAAGTCATCCATTTTCCATAAAAATCTAGAACAGATCGTCATGCGCAGTCTTTTTTCTGACATGCTGCAATTACTTGCAGGAACCTCCAGCGCTGGAAGTAGCAGTCGAGGTACGCAGATACACCTCACTGAAGGTACTAGATATCTAAAGGCCCGATTCTTGGCGGAAAGCCTTGCCCATGCTACATCTTTTCAAGCAAAGGTCTGATATCGAGACATGTCAAAGGATCGTGGCGTTGGAGTAGGCTTACGGCACATGAACGTCGCGGTGCGGATTGAAGATCAGTGCTTTTGAGCCCTTTCACCCAATCTCGACCTATCCTTGGCGCGGCTTAGAACTGATTTGGATTGCGCAACGCGGCCAAGTTTCCATATTGAACCAAGTTCAAGGATTTAAAACCAAGAAAATGTCGAAGTCGGAGATGAAAAGAGAAGGAGAGGGATTCAGGTGGTTGATTCGAGGTCGACGTTACTTCAGTGCGGAAATTTTTCATCTCCGTAGCATTCTCTTTGGTCGCTAATCTAGCTCCAGCCCCTAGCGTGCTACCCCTGCGCACCCCCGCGATCCAATGGGGATCGCCCTTTTCGGCGTTAATCACATGGAGAAGGCGTTTGTCGATATGGTTGGTTACCTTTGATGGATTAACCATGTGTCCAGCCGTTGGGTGGTTTTTTGACCGATTGCATCCTGGTTGGTTACCAGTTTTGACATGCGTCATGGATGTGCGACGCGTTTTGCTTCGAATCTCGTCTGAAAATCCGGTTTGTTCCACCAAAAAATGGCTTTAGGGACCGGACTCGTCTCCGGGTGTGCCTGGTTTCGGAGTACGGATGTGTGCCGAAGACCAAGACGGGCAATACGAGATGAGAACTTTCAACTTTGAAAGCAAGGGCTTTGGATATTTCATTGGTGTTTATGTTGCTTTCTCACTGTCATAATTTCTTCGACGACTCATGGGTTTAATCAAGTGAATATGCCGGACCATCTCCTCTTGCCCTCCCGTTAAATGCAGACGCATTTTTGCGAATTCAACTTAAGCTCCTTTGACTCCCTTTTCAATCATTCAACCCAACTCAGGGACACAAATCTGACATCCAACCCAGTGTCGCGCTCGCACTCTCCCCATACTCCCAAGCCAAGCAGCTGGTCCATAATGCAAGCCGCATAAGCCTCCTTCGAACACTGCACAACATCAACTTTCGTACCCGAATCAGGTGCCTCTTGCAATCGCCGCCCAAAAGCAACACGATCATCTAGAAAACACTTCCCGGGATCCCATCACAAGCAACTACGCTGATCACCGGGCTGTCTTCCCACCATCCTCGAGGTGCATTGAGAGGAGAGAGCTGCGGGTCTTTGATAGCATCCCGATCCGAAGGTCCAAGTGATTTGAAGTGTGAAGTTCTCGTTGAACTCTTTCATTGCGTCTAAGGTGAGTTAGTCACGTTGGCATTGGCTCGACAACTTTCTTTGCCGTAGTCGAAGCTTAAGAATGGACATACTAAGCAAATTTCTCTAAGTGGCTGGGATAGCTTTAGTGGTTCGATATTCCGTGATGGGTGGTTGAGGTGAGAAAGCAGACCCGCCGCAAGATGGCCTCCAGCGGAGTCACCTGCTATGACGACTTTGGAAGGTGGAGTGGTTGTCAAGATATGTTTCAGTGCAGCGATAGCCTGCTGTAGTTGAGTAGGGTAGCGAGCTGTCGGAGCAAGAGTGTATTCAAGCATTGCGAGAGATCAGAAGCATTGCCTGCACATTTCATAGCACGTGACACGTCACCGGGCGCGACTAGCCCTCGTTCTAACCTCCACTGTGGAAATAAAGGAGAATGTTGCCATCAGATAGTCGTGGACCTACCCAATGTAGCTTGGCAGACTGTGGCAAGTCATTGACGGTGTGAGGAGCTTTGTTTCTCCGGCAATAATTCTCGACACAATGCCGGAAGTTGGTCGCGGAATCAATTTTCGCTACCTCTTCGGCAGGCTCGACGAAGATTTCAACACGACAGTGTAAACACGTCCGGCAAGCCCAGGAGAGCTGTTCTTTGCATAAAATGCATTGCTGATGTCCATATCGCAAGAAACACTGTGATGCATTCAGCATTAGTTCCCAGCTCGCAAAGGGATCTTCCGCATGCCTGTGAGAAGCATGGCACGAACAAAGTCCCATTTCTCTAGTAAGCTCGACGTCGTACCAGGAGAACCGCTTCTAAATAATTTGAAAACCGTGATAGTTATTCCATGGAATCAAAAAGGAAAACTCAAGAGGATGTCGCTAGAAGTATTGCGGTCTGAAATGCGGCCGCAAATGCCGAGGCTCTGAAATTGCCCACTAAACGCGTCGCAAAGCATTCCCATTCAAGAGCAGACCATGATTGTCACTGATGACATCTCAGCCTCTAATGCTGTGGATCAAGTGCTCCACGAAGTTTTTAAGATCAATCGCTTCATTGCTGTTCTTGAAGGATTCGAAGCTCCGTGTCGCTGGCGTTTGACGCGTCGCGCACTCGCGCTTCCCTTACTTCGAGTTGAATCATCATACCAAGCTGCCGTATCTTCGAGCTGAAACCAAGCAATAGTGCTGAGGTTTGAAGGAAACCGTCATTCGGAAAGCTCTTGCCCAAATTAGATGAACTGAACCTGGGTCCGTAAGGTTGCAAGCCTGCACTGGATGATTTGTCCCATCTTTGTCGCGGGCGTGGGATAGAGCTGCATACAAAATGTCTCAAGAAGATGACAATCAATTAAATTCTTTTTAAAAGGAGAATTGTTAAGCCGTCGGGAAGTCGATACGGACAAGGCGTCAAATTGTTTAATTCTTGGGACACCTGCAACATGTCAAAGCTCCTGAATCCTCGAACGTTTTCTGTATCACAGCGATTTCATCCCTGCGCTCACCTTCCCGTCAACCCACATGATCGCTGCAAATCCCTCCGGACTCTCTTTCATTGGGACCAATCCCAGTAGCGATCACACAGGAAACTTAGCATCCCGGGATAGATATCAGCGTACTCCTTGTGTCAAAAAAAATTAAATGTCTTTGCGCGATAAAGCTCTGATGCTCCGCGTTTTGAACTTGTTGACACGTTTACGACCTCAAATTCTCGATAGACTAAGTAATGAGCTCCGTCATCGATGTCATTATCACGAATACCACTCGAACAAGTATTCAGGCCTAGGGCTGACACACAAAGTACCACCTCTAGCACTTCTTCGTCGCCTTCGATCGTTAAAGTCCAACCTGCAATCATGGCGCAACAAATTAAACTGGGGACGAGGACCCCTCAGATGCTAGAGTATGAGCGACAAGCAGAGGAACGAGCTAGAGAGGCAGAGAAGATGCAGGAGGAACGAGACGCAATGCTTGAGGCCGAGTTGAAGATGCAGAGGGAGCAGGAGCGGATTGCGCAGGAGGAGTATGAGATGCGTCAGTACTACGAAGCTGAGGCTTTGAAGCACGCGGAGGAAGTGAGGCTTCACCAGGAAGAAGTCCGGAAACATCAAGCGCGGGTGAGAGACCACCAACAGAGAGTTCTTGACCACGAAGCAAGTTCGGAAGCATTCGCAAAAGTCATAGCCATGCCTGCCAAGCCTGGAAGGGAGCGGCAGATATCGTTCCTCGCGATGGCCAAGAATGGAAGTGGCAATGGGAATTTAAGTGTGAATGGGAATGGAAGTCGACAAGGCGGAGCACCACAAGCCCAATTCCCCAACGGATTTGAGACGAAGACCACGTGATGAGCACCTTCCTGCTACGAAGGTGCAGATGACACCATTGCGACTGACCACCGTGGCTACTTCACTGAATGAGTTCGCTCAGTAGAGGGAATTCCAACTCGGACCAATTTCCGCACCGTTGCTAGTTGAAGAATGACTCCGTGAAAGTTTGGATGTCCAGAGCAAAGTACGAAACCCAAATGCTTTCGACATCACTTGATCCGGGTAACAGGACGACTGAGGTCAGGAAAGCGCGGATACGTACTTATGAGTGACTATTCGACAAGTCTTGTGAGTTCTTTTCTCTCCCTCAATGTCAGGAGTCTTCCTCTTTTCCAGGTATAGGCTAACAGTTCGTGAGAAATGATTCTGATTGTTTCTAGATTTTTGGGCTGGGGAGAACTAGGAATATCGGGACTAGGATTAATCTCTAACATGAACATATATATGATAGTAATGTAAATGAAACTTGAGAATATCACGGACGACTTAGGTTCTTCCCAGTTGTCAATAATATTGCCTGAAATACAAGGATACTTAGTATCGGTCAGTCCCGATATCTGAACTAGGGCGGATGCGACCAGAAGATACATATGTACAAGCTGTATAGAGCTCTATATATACAGGCTCTACCGCAGGTAGAACTGTAATAAGAATTAAGTCAAGTACATGGTCTGAAATATCACCTTCCCAAAGCTCTTTTACTAGCGTCCACGTGACCCTGCCCCATATAAATCTGACACCAGTGCTGCACCACACAAGTCACATGACATCCATTATTCGCGGTGGGTCCGCATTCCATCCACAGAGTTTCAAGTGAAAGTCTAACACTATTTCCCTCGCAGACTAAAGTTCGCCTAGACTCAGTAGTCCATTCATAGATGACGGCTGATATTTCTTTCAATTCATGTTCATGTCCATGGCCGTGAGAGGGACATCGACGGACCGAGTCTTGACAGACTCCTGTTTCTCGCAAATCACGGTCACAACTAATGCAAACCTTGCAGGTCATTCATGACGTGAGATCGAAGTCGTTTGACTCATTCTGCCAATGTTTCTGGTTGTGCATGCAGATTATTAAAGTACACTAACATCCACGATTATGTGAGCTCAGGGGTACTCGCATTCCCTGCGAAAATTCCACCCCAGTGAAAATTCCACTTTTTTACACCAAAAATAACACAAACACTATGTTTTCAAAATATAATAACTTCTTTCACAATACTTTAATAAACTTAAAACTAATAGATTATAGTTTTTAAAAGGCAAAATTTTATTTTATTTGAGAAAAAATCATTTATTTATTTAATGTTGTATCAAAATCTTTATTTAAAAATAAAGGACAAAATTATACCAAAAACGCACTTTTTATAATAAAAGGACTAAAAATTTTAAAAATAATCTACTAATTTTTTTGAGATTAGAGTACTTAAAACCCCTTAGAAAACTATATTCATAAGTTAATAATACTCTTTTTTATAGAGTTAGAATTTTTGAGTAAATTGTGTATGTAAAATTTCGGGTTAAAAATTTATTTTTTAATTATTCTAAGCTTCTTTTAAAAAACCTAAGTTTTTAAATTAAAAATATTATTACTTAAGTATTTTTATAATTAAATTTATATAGATTTATTTTAATTATTTTTTGTGGTTATTATAATAAGTATTGAATTTTATGATTTTTAGTGTAAAAAGGTGGAATTTTAACTGGGATGGAATTTTCGCAGGGAATGCGAGTAACTATGGTGTGTTGGAACCTTACCGAACGTTGCATCGGCAATTGAATCTAGAGCGGGTATTACCCCACAATCAGAACAATCCAGTTTCCTCAATCAATCTCTCACTTTTGGTTTTCTCTATCAACCGTTTTGCATTATGTTGTCTTTGGTGATCTCGTTTGAGCTTCTCCTGGCGCTTTGGGTTTTCTATGTCTTATACGGAGTCGTCTATCGTCTGTATCTGTCTCCCATTGCCAAGTTTCCTGGGCCAAAACTCGCTGCATTGACTAGATTGTATGAACTCTACTATGAAGTTATCGAGGGTGGGCAATTCACGTTCAAGATCGGGGAGCTTCACGAGAAATATGGTGAGAAAGCACCCAGACCGCGACCTAACTTTGATTTTGCTGACCTACATTCAGGGCCTATCATACGTATCAATCCATGGGAACTTCACATCAACGATCCAGGCTACTACGATGAGCTATACTCTGGAGCTGGAAAGAAACGAGATAAATATCTCTACTACACCGAACAATTCGGCAATCCGAAGTCCATGATTGGATCTGTCCCACACGACCTTCATCGCATCCGTCGCGCTCCTCTAAACCGCTTCTTTTCCAAAGCGAGTGTCACGCGACTCGAGCCCGTGATCCAGGAGAAAGTCGACAAACTTTGCGCTCGACTTCGAGAGTTCCGAGAAGCTGGCAAATCGGTAACTATCTCGCTTGCTTTTACTTGCTTCACGAATGATGTTGTGTCCGAATATGCTTTCGCCAAAAGCTATGATTATTTAGGTACGAGTGAGGATTTCCATACGGATTTCCACGATGCTATGGTTAGCGTCTCAGAGGTGTCGCATATTTTGAAACAAGTCCCGTGGGCGATTGCGCTGATGCAGAAGGTTCCTCTGAGGGTGATGAAGGTTCTGGATCCGAAGATTCTTTCATTTCTTACTTTCCAAAAGGTCATTTCAGTCCATCAAAATCACAGCATAGGATTGCGCTTACATGAAGTAGGATATGGCCGCTCAAATCCAATCCATAATGATAGGTCAAAACGACAATTATAAAACCGCTTCACATCCAACGATTTTCCACGATATCCTCGAAAGTAATCTGCCACCGGAAGAGAAGAAGCTTGATCGTCTCTGGCAAGAAGGCCAAACTATCATTGGAGCTGGTACGGAGACCACTGCGTGGACCTTGTCCGTGATAATTTACCACGTGCTCGCGAACCCAGCTATTCATGACCAGCTTCAAAGAGAGCTAGAAGGAGCATTCGAAATTGGGGGTGGCAAGCCGACTTGCAATCAACTAGAGAAGTTGCCATACCTGTCAGCAGTGGTCTCTGAAGGCCTCAGACTTAGTTTTGGAGTGACGACACACCTGCAGAGAGTATCTCCCGACATACCCATGGCTTTTAAAGACTGGACCATTCCGCCAAACGTGAGTTACCTTCTCCTTCCCTCTCTACCCCCCAACTGACAGAATCAGACACCTGTAAGCATGACATCCGTCCTGATGCATCTCAATTCCGCAATCTTCCCACGCCCTACGGAATTTGTTCCTGAACGATGGCTCGACAACCCGCGGCTCTCACGTTATCTAGTCAGCTTCAGCAAAGGAACGCGACAGTGTCTAGGCATGAACTTGGCGTATGCGGAGCTTTATCTATGTTTAGCAAATGTGTTGCAGAGGTTTCCGAAGATAGAGCTGCTTGGGACGATGAAGGAGGATGTCGAGATCCATGCGGATTATTATGCTCCGAAGGCTAGTGGGAAGGGTGTTAAGGTGGTGTTGAATTGAGCACTGTCCGGGTTTCACGGGTAACTGCACAACCGCAGCAACCAATCGCTGCCGCCGTTCGAGGGGTTCAAATCTGGAGTCCGATTCTTTGGTGTGGCCTCGGAATTACGGCCGAGATGACGGTGCCAATCCTTCAATTGATTCGAACGATTGCTACCATTCTTCTAGTGACAGCGATTGACCAGATTTGTTACCCTCCAATTCATTGTCCAGTGTATTGCTATGCAATTCTGCAACTGGACTTCCTTCCATCTCAAATCTCTCCGCCCGTTCAACTTCAGGCTTTCTATCCTCTCCCGCCCATCTCAAATCTTTAAACTTGATCACTGTCTAGCATTGGACTCCTCGCTTCCTTCTGAATTTTTTCTTCTTCTCTGGCCATGTTCTCTTCCTTAATTCTTTTCCCTTCTTCAATAGCCTTGGCTTTAGCGATCCCCTTCTTACGTCTCTGCCAAAGGAACAATCCCAACAGCATTCCGATCAACAGAACCCCGAGGAAAATGCCAACCGCAATGCCAGCCTTGGCTTCCTTACTCAAGGACAATTTTGGCAAAGATGTCGGGGCCAACAAGGGTGTATGGATACGACTCCCTTCAGTGACATTGACTGGTCTAGCACAAGCCATGTAGGCTTCAGCGGTGAGCGTGTGGTTATTGGATACCGCGTAGCCAAGTTTTGGGGTGTTTGCGGGAGGAAAGAACACTGTGATGATGGAATGCACCCAGGTCATTCCTTTTTTGGTGAACCATTTCGTTGTATTCAGTATACTCACTGGTGCTGTTGAGGTTGCTGGGGGCAATCCACACCTGGCTCTCGCCTATGAGTGATAGCGTGGAACCTGGAGCCACCTTTGTAAGGGTAGTATTGGCTGCAGCGTTATTCACTGAACGGGTTTCAGAGATTGTGGAATTGGGACCCTTGATTCTAGTTCGCATTGGTCCTTGGATCCGGAGGACTCAAGCGTCGAAATAAACTAAGGAAATAGACCTACCGTCGTATATAAACTGTATATTTATTTCTAAGCGCACCCCATCTGACCACGTCATGTTCTTCCCCACGAACTGCGAGCATGCATAAGGAACATCCCTTTCGCCGACAGGCCCTGCTCAATCTGCAAGCACACTTGAGGTAACTGACGATTTTGGAGTCAGCCTTCACTCCTAAGCTCGCACAAAACTAAGCTATTTTCGAAAGTGGCTTACCAACGATACCGTGGTTGAGCACTCTCCGATATGTCCGCATTTACAATCTGCAATGCAAGTTCTTGAGCCTGGTTGATGATAGCCTTAGCGCAATCGCTACTAAAGGTGGCAGAGCAGTCCCCATTGTCCGTCTGCCCACGCCGAATCAGGTTGTCTTGTTGGCCACCCATGAAGAAAGCACACCCACTGTATGGCAGATTCGGGACAGTCAGATCGATACCTGGAGGCTGGCTCAGCCATCCCCATGTAAGTGTACCGGTCTGATTGACGGTTGTATTGTAAAATTGGGAAACGGCCATCGTCCATGTGAGGTCCTCTGTAGCATTTCCGCCAACACTCCAGTCATCATTGACAATAGTAGGATAAAGAGAGTAGGTGCCGGTCGCGTTGAAAGTCGGAAATAATATTGAGCAGTTTTCTTTGTATGGGTAAGCTGGGAGGATGGGACTGAGTCCGTCGATGGTATATAGAAGTTCGATTTGATTCTTGAAACTCGCCGTCATGATTGATAAGGGTCAAATTATCGCTCTGTGTAGAAATTAGATAATGGCTATTTGATTAACACTACTGAACGGAAGAGAGGCGCTATTTAGATGGATTATACCTTTGGTCGATATTTGATGTGGTACTTGAAGACTTCAGTTCCTCATATCGTTCGAGACTTCGAGTGATTCATAATCAAGCCCAATTACACAGAAATCTGCGCCCCCGGTATTCATAACTCCTAAAAGAAAACCGAAAATAGTGTGTTCTGAAGGCTGACCACGACGTTGAGGGCTGTGGGCTGGCCGTTAAATGCTCATCATCAACCTCATCCGTCCAGAGATGCATGCTCGCGTAGGTACTGTGCCTCAATCTCCCTGTCCATGTCAACGTCCTAGATATCAACGTCTATTTTTATCTGAATCTGGCCTTCCAAAAGGGCAAGAATCGACAAGATACCCACGGCACAGCCGAAGTCCCCTGAGTTATCCAATCAAAGCCTATGCCAAAGCTATTCGCAACAAGAACGTCTGGCAGCGTTCCCAAAAGAGAGAGAAAAGATAGAGCTTGTCTAGTAACCACTTAAATCATAGGCATCGTATCTTCAGCGTTAAAACAAGCTTTTTCAGAAGATTCAAGCTTCAACAGCGCGAAGTGCGTCAATGAAGCTGAACCCAGGCCCCGTCAACAGGGGCTTCAAATAGGCTAAATCCACTCCCAGCAACCACCTTCCCCGCGGAGCACGCTCAACCAATTTTCTGCGGTTAAACAGCATATGAAGAACTACCGCTCATATCATGGGCATCGAGGTTCTAAACGGCAGGCTTTGCGCTTCCGAAAAGGTTTCAGGCTAATAAAAGAGTTAATCGTTCTGCCACTTCTGTGTCGTACGAAGATAGACTTAGTCTCCGGGTTTTCACTTGATTGTGGGCGGCTATGACATCTCTCCTTTTCTGACGCAGCTGTGGCCACTTGAGATATCATCTTGGCATGGCTTCTTGCAGTGTTCTCAAAGTTCCAACGCCTGTTTGACTCGGCCAATGGCCAATGAGTTTAGATTGCCACCCTAGTCGTACCAGTATTTAAAAGAAGTGGGAAAGTTTCTTTGGGGTGCTGGTAAGGTCTCAATTCTTAGCGTCGGCCATCACCTCGGGTCATATGAATGCGGGCATAGAAACTTGTACGTAAGAGTGCCTGGGAAGTTCTTTCAGGGCACGTTTAGGCTACTACATAATTTGGAAACGACTTGGGTTAAGAGAATTTACCCTTTCGGAGCCTCTGCGTCCTTGGCTGCGCTTGATAAACGAGAGCATGCCATCTCGGAGTTCCTGCATGAAGACGAAGGCAATGGCAAAGGCCGGTACGAGATTCGTTGCCTGATCTCGAAATCAGCTCTCCTCGAGACCCATTGCCTCAGGGAGGGACATGTGGTTGTCTTCAACCCCTTTCAATGGAGATCCTGATAAGCGAACTTCCAACAAGATTGGGCGAGGCTAATGCTAGGTCCCAATCGTTGCACAAGCACAACAGCACCTGGTTAGCATGCAAAAATCCCCCAACTCCTTCCTTTGCTTCCAGCTTCGACATTAGTGGTACCATCTTGTCTTTAATAGAAAAAGATGGAATCATTCTCGACAGTTAGCGTCTATCCCTTTCAGCTTTACACGCCTCCGGTATCTAATCGAGTGGCGGCCCAAACATCGCATGTCCCAGTGTCGGAGCAATCAGCAACATATTCAACTTCCAATTAATATGAAGCTTTCTCTAGGATGGGACGAAAAGACCAAGGATATAGCTGTATGGCCTCATTGTGGTACCTGGGAATTCTATCTCGAAGTGAAGCTGAGTGGCGCTCTGAAGCCACCTTCGAAAACTTTGGTAACTTGTAATCCAAAGGCACCAAGCTTTCATCGCTCCAAGAGTGCCCAAATGTACATAAGAACACCAAGTTCTTCTTCCCTAGAACCGTATTCTTCCTCAACCATTTGAAATTCGCAGTTTAGTTCATTTCACCCTACTAGACCAATCACTCTTCCAAACTTGCTACTTATCCACAAAATCTGCATTCTTGCAACCATGAAGGCTTCATTCGCTATCATCTCTGCTTTGATCGCCGCCGTTCCAGCGATTGCATCGCCAACAGTCAGCTCCATATGGAGTTAATCTTGTAGGTTCTCGCCGCCGAAATGCTCCTCCTTTGCCAGGTTGCAACGATGATAATGCGTATCGACAAACTCGTGAGTCTCTGTGCTTTCCCCTCTATTAACCCTTTTATTGAATCCACACAGAACGCGATCCGTCAGTGCCAGCTCATTTTGCAGCACCTTCCTTCGGCCAACCGCTGTGGCCACTTCGACGGTATTCGTCCCCGAGACGCAGATCATCACAGCCACCAGTACCTCTACAACCTTCACCACGACCACGGATACTATCACATAGGTCCTCAATCCTCCCAAGTCTACCTACCATCGTACGAAAAAAATGTCGCAGAATCACCTCACCTACCGCAACCTGCACGGCAACGCCAACAGGCTCAATCACCTGCGGATTCGAAGCCTACGGCCCCTCTACCTATCTAATCAGCCAAACCCTAGCCATCGATCACATCACATGCCGCGGGATGTGCCTCGCAAGCCCCAACTGCAAGTCCTTCCAGACCGAGACTGGCGGGGGCCAATATTGCAACTTGTATAGCGCAGTCACATCCGGAAACGTAGACCTGGCGCTCGGGGCGGTACTTCTTCTATGATTGTGATTGTCCTGACTACTTGCCTGTGGGTTTCTCAATCTTTGGCTTATGAGAGAGGGGAGTTTTGAAGTTGATGGTATTAGGCAGGGTATCCATCCCATTCCCTCCTTCCGAGAGCACTGGCCGCTCGCTCGGTCGCCATTCCGACTTGCCTGGCCACAGTTCCGGCATCTCGGATCAGCTCTGTTTGCAATTGCTTCATCATGTCAACTGATGTAACAGCGACGTCAACTGTCTTAGCTACTACCACATTATCTACCACCACAACGATATGGCAAATAAATTTCACCATATGTGTTTCTAGACTGATCACTTCGACAGACTACAGACATTATCCCAGCAACTCAAGTCCAGACTAGTGAGGCTACTGTCTTCGTTACAGGGTATTTAACTCCAGCTCCATAAACAAGATGGATAGGAAAGGTAATGAGTCTTAGAGGGCTGGAAATGTGGAAAGCTTTGGCTTGAGGAATTGAAATTGCAAGGGAAGGGAGGGTAGTACAGAAATTGAAGAAGAAACCCCGCTCCTAGTTCAATTTCGGCAAAAGCTGTAGTATCATTTTCCTGTACAACTTTCGCGAACAGAGTATTGTGACATCTAAATCACTGAAATTTTGATTCAAATCATGGGTCGACGTCAAGAACACAATGATGATTGACAGAAAAAGATGGTGTAAGCTCGAGAGGGAGGGTGAGGGGACTTTCATCTATTGGCACTTCTGCAATCGAGAAACGCAATCAAGCAAATCAACAAATATTCCGCGGACCCGCGACATGAAAGAGAGTTTACAACGTAGGAAAAAGGGGTGCAAGGACCTCCGCCTATTTTCAACCAATCAAGTTAGACTAGGACAGCTCCCGCTTTCCGAACGCCAAATTGCTGGGAAACCCCGCGATGTCAATTTTCTCGCTGGAAAACGGGCCGAACTCCAACACCACTAATCCTTGGAGGCGGCCATGTTCGAGGAACCAGAAAAACTCTCCCCGCGTTTTTGATACAAATAGCTTCGGTCCAATTCCCCAGAACGTTCAACCCGACGAGGAGGACGACCTTGCCCATTGCATTGCATGAATCCTGCTGCCTTCAATCCCTTCTGGAACAGTTGTCTGCCCACCATCTTTGACCCAGACCGCCAAAGGCGGAAGCAGGTAAGGTGAAAGCTGCATAAGGCTGTGCGAGGCAGCTATACACCTGACTGCGTGTCGCGTTTACGTATGATTACGGTTCCAATCGGCAACAACCTCGGGAAATCGCACGAGAAAAGACGGAGGAGGTACCGCGGAATTGGGCAATATCGGCTGCACCCCAAATTCTACGCAGTTCCCAACTGGACGCCACCGTTGCAGAACGCACAAGCACGGCGCATGCTGAGGCCCCAGACGCTGATCCTCCCGGGCCTTTTACAGCAGGACCCGAACAAGCTCCCCTCCAAAGAGCCTCGCATCACAGCGACCACTTCTACATCAGCAGAACCCACTCCGCGACACACTCAAGCACTTATCCAACACGAAGATTCTCCCCGAAAGCTGCTACGACCCCCGATGTGAGAATCATCCTGGACAAGCCCTGCATCATGTCGTCCTCCACTCCTAGATCGTCTTCCTCTTCCACTGAGTTGACAGGTTCCGGTACGTTCATGTTGTACAGGCTAAGTTGCTGCGAGATTCTGACCTCAAGAGCAGCAAAATTGGAAGAGGTGACAAGGCTTATGGCAATGCTTTCAGCGGACCTCCAACATGTCAACCTTCTACCGCATCGTACGCATATCCCGTCATCGAAAGCTCGCGTGATCATCATAGTAACATAGACAGAACGGGATGCCCTGTTAGAGCAGGTTAAGGTTTACGGCCGCGACCCCACCAATGCAGAACCTATCTTTACGAAAGAGGTAATTCGCACACAATCCCTACCTCACTGCAGAGACTGACCTACAAGTAGGGCATAGAAACCTTGACACGGCATGCCTTCAATAGCCCCTCCTTAACGACATCCCGAAATGCGCTCCGATGCCTGGCGAATGCGATGCTCCTCAGAGCAAACACAAGACAGATGTTCATTGATTTGGGTTACGAGTCGAAGGCGTGCAACAAGTTGAAGAACGACAGCTGGGACGACGAATTTCTGGTATCGAGAATAATCTTCCTTACAACCTACGATTCGAATGTCGATATCGAAAAGTTGATTGATCAATACCACCTCGCCGAGACCATATGTGTGAATCTAGGCAGGCACGCGAAACAATATGTCACAAAGCAGAAGAAGGTTAAAGAGCTGGATCCCATGGAGGATATGGCTCTGGTTGAGTCGTTGAAGCTCATGTTCAACCTCACACACTTCTGCCCACAACGAAGCGAAGCTTTCTCTCCAGCCTTACCCCATATCCTGATGCTCCTCTGCAAACGACCGATATTGTCCAGCAAACCGCTTGATCCTCCAATTGGAACTCTAGTCAACGCCCTCATCAACCTTACCCTCGAAGAAAAGGACAATATCCAAACTTTGTTCCCCAAAACTACGCCCTACGTCAACGCCGACCGTTTCATAGAAATCCTCGACAAATCTACGAAGGTTTACACCGACGATGACCTCGAGCATTTAGTCTCGCCACTCCTCACATTGATACGAAAAGTCTACGAGATTGCACCACAAGATGCCCAACTTCATATGCAGAAGCTCCTCCTACCCTCAGATGAAGATCGACAACAGCCTCTCGGTCGCGCCGAATCACTCTCCTCCCGCCTCCTCCGACAATCAACCAACCCGGGCACTCCTCAACTTCGAGAATTAATATCCTCCCTCCTATTCGAACTATCGGGTAAGGATGCGAGAAGTTTCGTACAAAACGTCGGATACGGCTTTGCCTCAGGTTTCCTATTCCAGCACAATGTCCCCATACCTGAAAACGCGCTGGAAGCTTGGAGTACAAGTGGCAGCGAATCAAGTCATCCTAGAGCAAGTCAGGACAGCTCTAAACCCATCAATCCGATAACAGGACAAACTCTCGAGTCTGAGCCTTTGATTGAGGAACCGGAGATGAGCCAGGAAGAGAAAGAACGGGAGGCTGAGAGATTATTTGTTTTGTTTGAGAGGTATGTCAAGTGCTTCTTCTCTATTCTCTTTTGTCGGTATGCTAATGCTCGAAAAGGCTGAAGAAGACGGGCGTCATGAGTGTTAAGAATCCTGTCGAAACGGCTCTGCAAGAAGGCAGGTTTTTGGAGTTGGATGATGATGCGGAATCTGAATGATGAATGAACACGAATCATTACATATCCGAGGATATGGTATATATGGTGAGTTCGTAAACGCTCTACAAGTTGCATTGGAGGCACTGGTGTTATCGTAAGGCGATGTGCTGCAAAATGGAGTTGGTCTGCATTGTATACGGAACCATACATGTATCCAGGTTCATGTATTGTCGGGATATCAAAATATTCAAAGTCTTTGTCCTTGATCGTTGCAACGCGGAGCGAATTCTGACACTAAGTGGTGCATCGAGAATGTCCGAGCAGCGTTCGAGTAACTTCGCTCTCTTCCTCCCCTCTCCCTGAGAATCTACTGATTGGCGTTCCTGGCCTCGCATAAAAGCATCCTCCATATGCTGCAGAGTAGTAGTCATTCGCTGAGCGTCGACCCAAGTCTTTAAATGCGTGGAGTCTGTCAGTAGCTCACGAGCATTGTCGTGGCAAGTGACTGCTCCAGCTTGTCGAAGAGCGTCTATTTCATATGAGGAAATAAAATAGCATCCCGACAATACACCATCACCAAACAATAAATCTCGACACAAGATGTTTCGCTACTAATAAAGTCGGTCCTGCTCGACAACGCGAAAGATGTCGACCGGCAAAGGTGGTAGGTTGGCGTGATATTTTGACTGCGAGTTAAAACAAAGAAGATTTGGGTGTTGGCTTGGAAGACAATGGTAGTTGTATCTTTCTCGGAGTCGATGCAGGTTAGAGTCAGGCCTTGAAGAACAGCTGCTCACGGCTGATGTCTCCAAAGACACATCTTTAGAAACCACGGTATAGAATCTAATAAATAGGAGGTGCAAAGGATGTTTGAAAATCTCTGACTCACCCAAATCTGTGTTATGGATCAGAATCATGATTCACTCAGAACTTCTCTTGAAGTGCGCATGTATTAAATGGACGCACAGCTTCTGACTTGCACTAGTAAACAAAGTTAAGTTAACAAGCCATGGAAGCTGTTATCCGCGCGAGCAAGAGGAGTTTTGGGTCTTGCTTTTGGTAAGGAAGGACACCCGCTTTGCCAATTTTTTGTCGGGGATGATTAGAAGGGGAGATGTATGGGCTTCGTGGTGGGTGACTGGTGACCGTGCAAGAGTTGGAGAACTAAATGACACTTTGTGACGAGAAGAGGATTAGGTTGTCGATAACGACAAAGAAATTGATGCTAAAATATGAGGCAGACTGGGAGTTGGTTGAGTCGGAGAAAGAGTATAGGGGATTTAGAATTGAGGAGCAGAGGGATGGGACGTGAGCAGACATACTTGACGCCTTGAAGTTCCAAGTTGAAGGGTTGTTCAGCAAAAGTCCTCAGTGGGCTGAAAATGCAGGAAGGCAGACAATGGGAGATTATACGGCCCATACGATCTCACATCCAAGTCAATTCTAACAGCTGTCTAATTGCATTCTGTCCACACTCTCCTCACAACACGTATCTGAAGAGAACCTATCAAGTCAGTACTTCCTTATTCCCAAAAGATTTGCAACGCGCAATTTACATGCTGCTTATCAGTAATATTCTCAAACCCCTGTTTCAATACCGGAATCTCGACACCTCCCAACCCTCTGGCTTACGTGACCCCGCGCCGCCTTTGCTCTTGTCAGAAGGTCGGAGCGGTTATGGCAATAGTGACAGCACGCAGTAGTGATGATAGACTGATGAGCTTGGGACTTCTTCATTAACCGTACGAGTGAGTTGATGAAGGATGATGATAATGATGGGGCTCTCCCAGTCCCTATATACCACGTCACAACGCAGTGATTACACAAGCATTTCCTGACAGCTCTGGACGGCTCAGGTCCGGCTCAAGTCTGCTCAGATCTGCTCACCCACCTCACCAGAAATTATCAACTTTTAACGAGGAGCCCGAAAGGCCCCCTTTCCCGGCCAGGGGTCCCAAATAGTAAACATACTTCTTGATCTAATGTCTTTTCTTGAACCATGTTAACCACCTTGTTGACTATCTAGGCTCTTCGACTTATTGATATTAGGGTAAAAGCTGCCAAATCTAGTGTGCCTTCGCCTTCAAAACGTCCCCTGTTATCACTACCTCCCTCTTCTTTTATGCGCTATTGCTATTCAAAGAGCGCGCTCTCAAGAGCAGGGAAATCAGCTTGGGAGGAGCGTTGAGTAGTGAGTTTCGTATCTTTTCGTATATCGGTATCGAGGTAGGACGAGGAGGGGGACCTATAGGTTGTATTGTCAGATAAAGAGACTGATTTTCCATGCTAGGAGCATCCGCCGAAGGGTCCATGACTTGCGATTCTTGGTCAATTTCGAATCCACACCAAGCAAATTATAACGATATCACATACAAATAAGCTAGACAGGACCGGGAATTGTTACGATAATCGTTGTAAAGGGTAAATCGTTTAAATGCAGGCAAAAATGTTAGGAACTAAGCTCTAGATCGTTAATACCTGAGGTGATCGCTATATCCGGTATCGTTATAGCGGGTTTCACTGTATTTACCTTCCGGCCGAGTCTACAAGATCGGTCCACAGATATCGGGTCAGATCGGTACTAAGTATACCGATGTCAGATTTTATGGTCTAGTGGGGCAGGGAAGGGTCACGTGGACGCTAATAAAAGAGCTTTTGGGGACTGATATTTCAGTTGTGCTTAACTTCATTCTTATTCCAGTTTTACCTGCGGTAGAGCCTGTATATATAGAGCTCTGTACAGCTCATACATATGTACCTTACGGACGAGTCTATAGAGCCTTCTGATATCAGGTCAGATTAGTCTGTTAGATGTCGGGTCAGATCAGTACTAAGTATACCGATATTTCAGGTAATATTCCTAATACTCCCTTTATTACTTAAAATCCTTATTATCTAGGCTTAGGTCTTATTAACTCCTATAACAGATAATAGTTCTGTAGTATCTATATCTCCCTTTATCAGGAAGTTTAGTACTTTATAGGCTAGTACCTATATTATAGTACAAGAATACCCCTAGCCCTTAATTCTCTTAATTCCTAGTCCTTCTTTAAGCTTTTTAAACTATTTATATAATAGTTACTTTATAAAGATATCTATAAGCTAGTTCTTTCCTTTAATATACTTAATCTTTAGTCTCCTTGCCTTTACTATATTATTATAGACAAAGAAATATTAAA